>VSMD01114188.1:0-126222 GCA_008750895.1 Mirza zaza
CCCCAGGAATCTGTGAGCTCCTGGTGAAACCATCACTATCCGCCTCCTGCTACAAACTACCCACGAGGCCAATCCCTGAAGGGAGTTCATGGTGAAAACTGCAAGACTCACCTTTCCCTACAGGACCACCAGTGCTGGTCCCATTATGCCTCTTCTTCCTGTTGCCTATGTCACCACCACACTCCCAGTCCTCTCTGGCCATCCCTTGTCCCCTGGGCACATCCTCAGACTGCCAAATGCATCCACAAACTTGACGCAATTTCCTACACATTCACCCTGTCCTCTGTCTGACACACACACTCACAAATTCTAGGGCTGTGACCCCTGCTCTCCGGGCCCCTTCCCTTCATTGCCCCTGAGAGCACTGCCTTCCTGGCTGCTCCTTGGAGAGCTGGTTGATTGTCACCACCAGGCTGGGAGCTAGATACGTGTCCTCAGTGCTTTGTCTTGTCCCTGCCAGGCCCACAGTGGCTCCCTTCTGAAGCTGCAGCTGTGACCCAAAGCAGAGAAGTGCTTGCCTTCGTGGCAGAGTGTGGCAACTAATAACAGACACCCAGGGAACATCTCAGCTGGTGGTAAATATAATGGAAAAAAATAACGCAGGGAAGGTGGGGGTGGACGACAATGATAGAACCATAACAGAAAGCCAGTGTGACGGGGAGTGAGCTGTGCAGGTAACAGAAGGGGACAACATGCAAAGTGCAAGACTCCGAGGGCAACATGCAGGCCTTGGTCCTTCACTTCCATACCCTTCTCATTTTGCGAGATCTCATTTTGCTGCCAAATGTCAAGCACCCTTTCACAGGGTTGTATTCTAGACGGTGTCATTAGCAATAGCTCTGCCATCTTCAAATTCTTGATGTAAGCATCCTGCTTGCTGTTGACAACCACTCTCTGTTTTTCCAGCTCACTTACTTGACTACCACTTCTCTGACCACACTGAGGCTGCCACTGCCCTGACACTGTTTTACTACCTATCACTTCCCTGCCCTTGGCGTAGATAACAGAGTCCGTGCCTGCGATCCAACCCTCACGTATACCCTGCTCTCCTCGCCCCTCACCTCACCTCCACCAGGCTAGCACGCTAGACCCACGGACCCTGCTTCTGCGCTAAGTAGCACAACGTGGAGGTAGAAAAACACACGTGGGGAGTGAGCTGCCACATCTCAATTCAAATTCTGACCATGAGTCCTAGATAGACTTTAGCACTGTCTGGCTGTCCTGCTAGATTTCCCTAATCCACTCATTCTGTCGCCCTTAAGACTACTATTCCTAACTTCTCTCTCCTCCAACTTCCAGCGCTGCTCCGGCCCCTCCCTCCAGTTGATGACCTCATGCCTTATTTTACTGAAATGATGGAACCAAACCTTATCTTGTCACTTCCCACTTCCTAATCCACCGCCAACCTTCATCTTTTCCCCGATACTCCGCCTTCCCCACTACTCCACCTTCCCAGTTACTCCACCTTCCCTGCTGAGAGGGCGGGGGAATCCATCCAGCTCCGGAGTCAGGTGGTCCCATGGTTGACCTCGTCCTGCTCCATCTTTGCGGGCTGTGCTGCTCCCTCACTCGCCCCGTCTATTTCCTGTATCCTCAGCTTCTCCCTTTCTGACTCATCCCCATCAGCATACACACAGGTGGGAAAGTCCTACGATATTTACACAAAATTAAACAAACTACGTCCTTAGGCTTTGTTTTCCATTCCTGGCCCAAGTAATTTCTTTGCTCCCCTTTAAAGTAAAACTTGTAAAAAAAAAATTGTCTATACCTACTGATTGCAATTCTCTCACATGGGCCACTCCAAATCCACTGCCTGCACTGAAATTGCACTTTCAAGGTTACCAATGATGTCCAGCCAAATTTGAGACCAGCCTGAGCAAGAGTGAGACCCCATCTCTACAAAAAATGGAAAAACAAAAATTAGCTGGGTGCAGTGGTAAATACCTACAGTCCCAGCTACACAGAAGGCTGAGGCAGGAGGATGGCTTGAGCCCAGGAGTTTGGGGTTGCATTGCACTCTGGGCATGGCAACAGAGTAAGACTGTCACCAATCAATCAATCAAATTAAAAAATAAAAACAAAAACAAATTCCATGACCAACTTTTGACCTTCCTCTCATTTGTCTTCTCAGGAAGATTGGACACAATGGGTCATTCCCTTTTTCTTGACATCTTTCCTGCACTTGGCTTCTGAGACACCTGAACTCTCTATTTTTCTCCTACTGCACTGGCTGCTCCTTCTCAGCCTCCCCAGATGGTCCTTCCTCTTCTTCCTGCCCCTTCACGTGCTGGAGCTGAGATCACCTAGCCCCATGGGATTAAGTTTACGACTCCCCAGGTTTTTTTCTCTACTCTCACCTCTGCCCTGAGCTCTGGAATCTTGTATCTAGCCATCCCTTTTGGATAGCTGTCTATTTTGGATTCACCTAGAGAGGTGAATATCTAAATTTCAGAAGCAGATCTCTTGGTTCTTTCTTCCAATCCTCTTCTCCCTCATGGGTCAATCCTGCACCCAGTTGCCCAGGCTGCACACTCTAAGAGTTCTCCTTCACCCTCACTTCCTCTCAACCCCAGATCCAATCAAACAGCAAATTCTATTGACCCAACTTTGAAAACTGACACAAAATAGGTCACTTGTCACCACTTCATCTGTCACCATTCTAATCCAGGATGCTCTAAACCCTTGTGGCATAATAAAATAATCTCCTGATTGATTTGCCCGTACACTCTTGCCACCCACATTCAATTCTCTATACAGCAGCTGGATAATCTTTTAAAACCATAAATCAGTTCATGGAGCTCTTTTGTTTAAAAACTACTAATGACTTCCTGTGGCATTCAGAATAAAATCCCAGTCTCCTCCCCATTTCCACCAATGGCTTATGTGATCCTGGTTATCTCTTCAGGCTCATATTTGGTGTCTGCAATGATATTTCCTTCATGCTTTTACATAACTTGACCCCCCAGTTCATTTGGGTCCCTACTGAAATGCCATCTCTTCAAAGAGCACTTCCTTGCCCACTCTCACTTCCTTTAACTTGTTTGTTTCTCTTTATCACAGTTAGTCTATGACTTGTTTTATATATCTGTGTTCAAAAATTCAGTGTAATTCATAATTTAACAGACTAAGAAAAGCCATATGGTATGGTTTGCATGATAGTGCCCCAAAATTCATGTTAAGGCTTAATCCCTAATACAGCCACATTAAGAGGTCTGGCCTTTGGGGGTGATTAAGTTATGAGGGCTCTGTTCTCATGAATGGGATCAGCACCCTTATAAAAGGGCTCAAGGTTGAAGGGAACACTCTTTGCCCTTCTGTCCCTTCTGCCATCTTCCCCTCCGGAGTATGCAGCAACAGGCATCACGTTGGAAGCAGAGAGGGGCCCTCACCAGACACCAATCCTGCTGGTGTCTCGATCTTGGACTTACCAGCCTTCAGAACCATGAAAACTAGTTTCTATCACTTGTACGTTACCCAGTCTGTAGTATTTTGTTATAGCAGCACAAATGGACTGAGACATTCTATGATCATTTTAACATATACAAAAACACATTTAACAAAAATCTGCCTAGTCGTGATAAAAATCTCTCTGCAAACTAGGAATAGAAGGGAACTTCCTCAATCTGCTAAAGGACATGTATAAAGAACTATATTATGATGTATACCTAAAATTATAGTTAATAGTAAAAGATTGAATGGTTTCCCCCTAAGATTAGAAATAAGGCAAGGATGTCAACCATCATCACTATATTTAATATTGTACCAGATATCTTAACCCTTGAAATAAGGAAGATAAAGAAATAAAAGGGGATAAAGATCAGGAAGTAAGAAGTAAAATTGTCTTGATTTGCAGATGTCATAGAAAACCCCAAGGATTCCACAAAACAATTACCAGAACTAGTAAGTAAATTTAATAAGTTTGCATGGATGATGGTTAATATAAAAAAAACTTAACTAGTTTTATATATTAGCAGCAAAAATTGAAAAATGAAATTTAAAAATTCTATTTACACTAGCTTTAAAAAACATAAAATACTTAAAACTAAATTTAATAAAAGTCAAGATTTATACACTAAAAGCATTACTGTGAGATATAACTAAATATTATAAACAGAAACATATACCATGTCCAAGGATTAGAACTCTCACACTTATATATTTTTGTTTATATGTTTATTGTCTACATTTCCCAACAAAAAGTTTTTCTTTTTCTTTTCTTTTCTTTTTTTTTTTTTGAGACATGGTCTCATCCTGGTGCCCAGGCTGGAGTGCAGTGGCACAATCATAGCTCACTGTAATGTTTAACTCCTGGGCTCAAGCTCCTGCCTCAGCCTTCTAAGTAGCTAGGACTATAGGCATGTGCCACCATGCCTGGCTAATTTAAAAACTTTTTTTTTGTAGAGGCAATGTCTCACTATGTTTTGCCCAGGCTGGTCTCGAACTCCTGGCCTCGAGTAATCATCCCGTCTTGGCCTCCAATAGTGCTGGGATTAAAGATGTGAGCCATCACCCCTAAGTGGAATATTTTCTATTTCATTTCCTGATGTATCTTTAGGGTTTATTAACAATGTCTGGCACATAGTAGTTGCTCATAAACACTTTTTGAAGGAATGATTACACTAGGCCTAAAAGCAGCTTTGATTTTGCTCCGTCTCATAAAGTTTCTCAAGCCAAAAAAATCTGCTTTATGTCTATAGTCATCTGGCCATAGGGACCAACACGAGCTGCTGTAGCCAGCCAGATAGAGAACATTTCTTTCACAATCTTCATCTCTTCCCCTCTTCCCAGCCCCCAGCAAGAACTCTCTACCACCATTCTCTGAACAGAAGTCCCAGAGTAAATGGAATGCATGGATTTTCTTGCCAGACCAAAACATATTATTAGAGCAGACACTGTCTGCCAAGGGTTGAGAGGAATGGGTTGAGGTCTAGGAGCAGAGTTTGACAGGACTGGGTTCAACTAGGAGCCACAAACCTGGTCACAAAGAGGGAAGTTAAGTTCTGTGACAGTTCCCAAGGGGAAAGTGCAGATTAGAGCTGGGAGACAAAACTAGATAAAAAGCCAGAGGGTAAATAGACTCTGGAAGGGAGTAGGAAGGGAGAATGTAGGAAAATTGTTGGGACAAGGCATGCTTCTCTTCTGGGGGACAGAGGATAGCTCATATATAAAGGATTGTAAACCCTGGAGGACTGGAAGTCAGATATGAGTTTTAAGCCAGTTGAATGCATCTTCAAAGCTCAGTTTCTTTCTCCATGTGATAGAAATCTTAATGCCTGCCACACTACGTTATAGGATCATCGTGATGACCAAATGAGATAAGACAGGTACCACAGAGAGATTATTGTTATCTATTAGCTAGCTTTATCATTTTTAATGTTCTAAAGAATACCCAAATCTTCGTGGTTTGTTATTTATCACATTGACTGCCACATTAGAAAAAAAAACTTTTTCCCCTGGGGCCATGGTGTTTTATTACAAAAATAGAATAGAAACTTCAAAAACAAAACAATCCTTTCTAATTTAATCACAAATTTAATGAAAAATGAAATCTATTGACTTATATTCATTTAATCCACATTTTTAGAATAAATTTGTCCCTATTAATTGTAACAATAGGAATAGCAATAAATAAGAATTTCATGAACCAACTGCAGGGCTTTGCCCAGGGTTTGCCTCATGAGGCTCCAGGCTCAAAACTAGCGTGAGTTAAATACAACTCATATGGTGGTTAATGTGTTAATTTGAAGTGAATTCCCTTCATATGAGATCCTTCCATATTCATATTTATTCACAGTCCTATTCATATTTATAAATATAAAAATTCATTTTTGTTGCCAAATATATGATTGTAGGGAAGATAATTCATGTCTTTGGTTCCCTGAAATAGTGTGCAGAGCTACCAGTGACGATACTGTCTTCACATATAGTTGAAAACCCTATTTTCTGACTCCTTTTCTTTAATTCCACACTTGATCTTCTTTTCCAGCTACATAATCCCTGTCTGGGGCTCTTTTATAAATTATCCACATTCTTAACAAGACACAAATAGAGCACAAAATAAATACGAGATTCCAACAAAGAAGAATGTAATAATTGGAATAAAGACAGAATTAACTCAAAATAATTACATAAATCTCCCATTTAAAAATCTCAACATCGGTTTACCTCTAGCCACAATAGTACGTAGTGAACCCTATTCAGCTTAAGGTTTGTAATGAAATCTCCCTGGTAAATTCAATTATTAAAAAAGAAAAGAGTCCCTCTTAGTTCATACGATAACAAGCAAAGATCAACTAGAAAGCATCATTACAATTAACTATTCATTGTGCAGAAATAGAATTTTGACCAATATTGAGTGCTTTGTCATTTATTTTATAGAAGGGCTATAAGTAGGTCACATAGATGACAAAAGATGTCACATCATTCCAGAGCTTCACAGATATTTCATGACAATTCTTGTCTTTTGTCTTGAACATTTGCTTCTCAACATTATTTTTTTCTTAGCAAATTTACCTGACTTTAGATTGGTCTCTGTCCTCTTCTACAACTCTAAAAGGCAAGTCACACAATGTGATTTCCTAGGAACTGGTAGATCCTAAGCTATTGTTACTGTGGAGCTGATAGGTAGCAAAGTGAGACTTAGTTAGACATATGAGTCAAGGGAAGAACATGTTTCTAAGTTGTCTAGATTCTAAATGATACTGAATCACGAACCATATGGCCAGGGCCTCAAAGCTAGGAAGTGGCCAAGCTGGGATTTTTAACTCAAGTCTGACTCTAAACATTGTTCTTTTATACAAAAACGGCACTGTCTCTTGTGGGAAGAATCACATAATGCTTAGAAAGGATTTGGATAAAAACTAGTGATAACCAGAAATGTTACAAAAAGCCACTTTGTACAATGGTTTGAAATATTCCATCCCCACTACATATAGGGATTTGTAATGGTCTTCATGACCTTTCGCATCAGCGACAAAAATAACCATTGGCCCAATTGCTTGGAGCTTGAAATAAATCAGAGAAATGCAATCAATCAGTCAAATATTTTTTGAGTGTCTTCTGTTTGCTCAACACTGTGCTAGACTCTGTGGGAAATAATGGCTCACACATCAAAGTTCTTTGGAAAGTAGGAAGTGAATGTGAAATAGTATTATTAGAGAAAAACTACAGGAGGTGGTCTAGCTTCAAAGAACTTACAAACTTGATGTGGGGGAAGGGGTTTGCAAATAACAATAGACCCTTTTCATCATAAGCAGCACAAAAAACATATTTAATTGGTGATTAGACCAGAGGCTGACAAACTTTTTCTTTAAAAGGGCCGGAGAGTAAATATTTTAGATTTTGTGGGCCATGCTATCTCTGTTGCAGCTGCTCAACTCTAATGTTGTAGTGTGAAAGCAGCACAGGTGATGCACAAAGGTGTGGGCATGACTATGCTTCAGTACAACTATTTACTAAAGCAGGTGGCCGCCTGGATTTGATCCACATGCTGCTCTTTGCCAACCCCTGGGTTAGACTCTGGATGTGAGAGAAGGCTATAGACGCGATTGCTCTTCAACAGTCAGGGAAGACTTAGATATACTCGCCTTTTCTTCAGGGCTGCCCCTTCCTCCAGACACTCTATCACAGATCATTGAATTTTGAGACTCTGGTTGTAAGTTGCTCCAGGTTGCACAGTTTAGAAATAGGCTTGTTTAGACTTAAACCCATGTCTACCCAACCTCAATGTTCTACTCTTTCACCACAACAAACTACCACCTTTGGCAGAATCGCCCATGATCCCCATAACTGTGTATCTTAGAGAACATGGGACTAGAGCTGTGGGGACCACCCTGTTGTACAATCCAGGGATCAAAACTTGCACACAATACCATGGCCTCTTGGAGAATTGGCTCTCACACTTTGCTGCACGTTATAATCTCCTGGGAGCTTTAGAATATCCTCATGCCCAGCCCATACCCCCTACCAATTAAATCAGAAGCTCTGGGGATAGAGCCTACACATCAGTATTTTTTTTTTTTTGAGACAGATTCTCACTCTCTTGCCCAGGCTAGAGTGCTGTGGCATTAGCCTAGCTCACAGCAACCTCAAACTCCTGGGCTCAAGCGATCCTCTAGCCTCAGCCTCTCGAGTAGCTGGAACTATGGGCATGTGCCACCATGCCCGGCTAATTTTTAGTCGGCCAATTAATTTCTTTCTATTTTTAGTGGAGACAGAGTCTCGCTCTTGGTCAGGCTGGTCTTGAACTCCTGAGTTCAAACGATCCACCTGCCTCGGCCTCCTGGAGTACTAGGATTATAGTCGTGAGCCACCGCGCCCAGCCCAGTATTTTTTGAAATGTGCTCAGGGGATTCCAGAGTCTGGTTCAGTTGGAGAACCACTGCTCTGGAGCATGATGTTGTCATGTATGTGTGTCATATATAAGTGGTATCTCCTGGAGTTGTGCAATGTATTGTTGTGGGATAAACCTCATTGATTAGTTAAATAAGCACTATTAATTAAATAATTCACGAAATATTTATGGAACCTGTTGGTGCCAGCCACTGTTGTAGGTCCTGAAGAAAAAGTGAAGTAGGCCAGGCTAGTGATGGAAGAATCAGAAACCTGACCTTGATTATGTCAGACTTGTATTTCTTGAATTTTCTTTATTTCCTTCCTTTCTCTGCTGGCATTTAACAAAGGCTTTTGAGAATTCTAGCGTGTCTTCTCTTTGCTACTGGAAAGCAATTTCACCCACATGCTACTTATAGTAATAATGTAGCAAATGTTTATTGAATGCCTCTCATCCTACAAAGGTATATGTGTGTGGTGTCACAACTCTGTGATTGAGTTTACTATGTTCATCCCTGGTTTACATATGGTTAAACAGTTTCAGTGAGCTGCCCAAGGTTACCTGGGGAGTTAGGGCAAATGTAGGATCTATTATATATCAGGATTTGCTTGATTTTATAACCCAGGTGCCTAACTACTGAGAAGTACTGCCTGGCTCACCTCCTCAAGAAACATCTATTGAGATAATAAATGAGTAATGAGATAAAAACCTCAAAGGCCACCATGTCAGTGAGAAATTCCTTTTCCTTCCCACTTCCTCCAGAGACACAAGAGAGAATTAATAGTTCTTTCCTCTCTGAGTCCAGAGCACTTTACTTCTACCCAGAGCATATGGTCCTCATCACAAGCATTTCAAATTATTATCATTCACGTGTCTGCATTCCCCATTATACTGGAGCAGATGTAAACCGTATTAACCTATATTAGCACCAGTGTATCCTAAGCCTCGCATAGGGCCAGGCACAGAACAGGTGATCAAATAAAGTTTGTTTGGTTCCAGAGGCTATACTTTGAATATCTAATAATAATAGTTTCCAGTATAATAATAGTTTCCAGTATAATAATAGCACCAGTTAGGTGCAAACTGTGTGCTGGACATTGTGATATACATTTTAAAGACTTTAGTTACTTTGTTTTCACGATGAATTTACAATATTTTGTATTCTTATTCCTATCATTTGCCATTTAGGTACCCAAACGCCCTTTCCTGGACTAGCTCAACATGCATGGTCATGGTGGAGGGAATATTTCTCTCCAATGATGGCAGAACCATCAGCAGCATGTGAGTGACGTAGCAGTCACCATTGAGGACTTTGAATCTTGAGCCAGTGATTGGACAACATAGGGCCAGTTGGAGCTCGTATCCATGCCAGCAGCACTGGTGGCCTCTAACCAGATCATTGCTGCTGCGTGGGCTTTCTAAGGTTCCTTCCATCTAGCTCTGTGGAGTCTTCCCAAGCCTTTACTAGTTTTCCAAACTGGTCTTCTTCCCATCTTTCATTGATTCTATAAGTGTCCCCAGTACTTGTAATGAATTGCCTTTTGTGGTTAAGATTGCTGAGTCCATTTGTGTTGATTACAACCATGAGCCCGGGTGGACTTACTCATTTTGAAGATGAGAGGGTAAGTTGCTTTTCTACAGTATTAAAAGGATATACCGGCCTTTCTGTTTTCAGCTCAGAGGAGGCCGAGGTGCAACTTTCGTCAGTGGTCCTGAATCGGGGTTCATCTGATACCAGCCGCTTCCATGAGGCCACCTAAGTTAGACCCCAGTGAGATCCAAGTCATGTACCTAAGGTGCACCAGTGGCACAGTTGGTGCCACATCTGCCCTGGCCCCCAAGATCGGCCCCCTGGGTCTGCCTCCAAAAAGGGTTGGGGATAACATTGCCAAGACAACAAGTGACTAGAAGGGCCTGAGGCTTACAGTAAAACAGACTCTTCACAACAGACAGGCCCAGACTGAAGCGGTACCTTCTGCCTCTGCCCCGATTATTAAATCTCTCAAGGAGCCACCAAGAGACAGAAAGAAACAGAAAAGAATGAAACACAACAGAAATATCACTTTTGATGAAATTGTCAACATTGCCAGACAGATGCGGCACCAGTTTTTAGCCAGAGAACTCTCTGGAACCATTAAAGAGACCCCAGGGACTTTCCAGTCTATGGGATAATGCTGGGCCACCATCCTCATGACAACATAGATGACATCAGCAGTGGTGCAGTGGAACGCCCAGCTAGTTAAAAAGTACGAACAAAAATATTTCAGTAATGGACCATTTGACAACTGAAAAAAAAAGGTATATTCTGAAAAGGATACACTGAGGCACAACAAAGTTTTAAAGAGTTTATTTGAGCAAACAGTGATTCATGAATCAGGATGCACCGAACCAAACAGGCTTTTATGGAGTGAATGTGGACGTAATAGGAAGAAAATATCTGATTGGCTACAGTTACAAAGTTGCTTTATTTGGTCTATCCCCCCAAAAAAGTCCCTAGCTGTAGAATTATAAGTTTGTTGGCTGCTTCTGATTAGTTGAACTTAAGTTCTGTTTTTTGTTAATACAGGCATTCACAAGAAATAGCTCAAGTTTAGCTTATGTGTGCAAATCAAGCAAGGTCAAGATCGCTTCTGAGGCCTAACTGGCTTTTTCTGCTCAGGGGTTCTTCAGGCCCCGTTGCTATTTTAATTTATGTTAATGATGGTCACACAGCTAATATGAAAGAATGAGCTTCATTCTTATTCTAAACCCCATGTTCTCCAGCTACTACACTGCTTTGTACACAGAGGGTGCTCAATATATGTTTGCTGTTTATGATGCTGCTGATGATATTATAGAGCTAACGGTTTTCTTTCTTTCAACTCAGGAGCCCTTTCACTTTTTATTACTCTAGTGTTTTCATAGGTATAAATACCTTAGTCTGGTGTCTGACATTCAGTAAGTCCTTGCATATAAGAAGGTGATTATTCTTTTGTTAACTTATTTCTAACCTTTATTAAGTGTTTACTATGAGACCAGCATTGAGCTGGGTGTTTTATCTGTGTTGCCTGATTTAACCATCTCAACAATCTGACATTATCTCTATTTAACAGATGAATAAATAGGGTCTCACAGAGATTACATATCCTTTTCAAAAGTCATGCAACTGATATGCCTTGGACCCAGGATTCACCGAGGACTGTTTCCCAAATGGATGCCTTAACCTTTTTTTTTATTTCAGCATATTATGGGGGTACAAATTTTGAGGTTGCGTATAATGCCCTTGCCCCCCTCCCACCTCAAGTCTGAGCTTCAAGCATGACCATCCCCCAGACAGTGCACATCTCACTTATTATGTATGTATTTACCTATCCCCTTCTACCCTCTCCCACATGCCCAATATCCAATAAATGTAATTCCTATGTGTCCACTTAGATGCTGATCAATTAATACCAATTTGCTGGTGAGTACATGTGGTGCTTGTTTTTCCATTCTTGGGATACTTCACTTAGTAGTATGGGTTCCAGCTCTATCCCAGAAAATACAAGAGGTGCTATATCACCATTGTTTCTTAGAGCTGAATAGTACTCCATGGTATACATATACCACATTTTATTAATCCACTCATGTATTGATGGGCCCTTGGGTTGTTTCCACAGCTTTGCAATTGTGAATTGTGCTGCTATAAACATTCAAGTGTAGGTGTCTTTATTGTAGATTGTCCTTTGTTCTTTTGAGTAGACGTCCAGTAGTGGGATTGATGGATCAAATGGTAGATCTACTTGTATCGCTTTAAGGTATCTCCATCTTGCTTTCCACAGAGGTTGAACTAGTTTGCAGTTCCACCAGCAGTGTAGGAGTGTTCCTCCCTCTCCGCATCCAGGCCAACATTTATTGTTTTAGGACTTTTTGATAAAGGCCATTCCTAGTGGAGATAAGTGATATCTCATTGCAGTTTTGATTTGCATTTCCCTGATGATTAGAGATGTTGAGCATTTTTCATATGTTTGTTAACCATTATTCTGTCTTCTTTTGAAAAGTTTAGCTTCTGCACAGCCAGAAAAAACAGTCATGAGAGCAAACAGACAACCAATAGAATGGGAGAAAATTTTCACATCCTACACATCTGATAAGGGGCTGATAACTAGAATCTACTTAGAACTCATGAAAATCATCAAGAAAAAAATCAAACAACCCTATCAAAAAGTGGGATGCCTGAACCTTTAAACTTCCTTGAATTACTAAATTTTATCCAATGTACATCCCAAAAAGAGTTCATTTATATTTCCAGATTAAAAGGAAACTTAGAGGTCATTACTGCTACAAATATTTATCTCATAATCATTTGTAACTCACTCATTTAACAAGATTTGGCCTGATAATTCTAATGTCACATCAAAGGTTGGAAGAAATTTCTTTTAGGACAAGTAAAGCCTTGAGTAAATGGTTCTTTCCCCTCTAGAATGAATCAATGAAGGTAGGGAAGCACTATGCAATCACATTTTACATATCATTTTATCTATGGATTAGTTTCTTGATGGTGTTTTTAATTATTTAAAAGTATGGGGGGAAAAGTACAAAATGACAGGTTTTTCCTTTCTCTTACTGGTTTCTGCCTGTTACGGGCTGTCCATTAAAGTCACTTGGGGTTGGTTACCTAGGAACTGCCTGGCAGACAGGGCTTTTAGATTGATCACCAGATTTATGGCAGGAAGATGAGTCATGTGATGTGAATTTAGTTGCTTCTAAGTGGAGGAATAGAAATTGCTGAGCACAAAAAATTCCTACTGAACTTCGACCCTTCTTCCTTAGTTTTAAAGATGAAACAAATGATTTTCTTTCAGGAAGTTATGGATATCTATTAACTCACCTCCAGAGGAAGGGAGTCTAATGATTCCAAGACAATCTCCGACTTCATCGTAATAAGGAGGCACCATATTCGAGGGTGTGTGTGTGTGTCAGTGATAAAAGCTAACTCAGCTACCTCTTGGGTTAATTATGTGCATCCTGTTGAGTTTCTCTGAGGAGTACCATTGCTTTATCCACACAGCATGTTGGTAGAGAATCTCGAAGATAAACAGTGAGCATATTCAGTAAAACCAGTTATCTGTATGATAAACAGAGGAATTAAAATTCATCATAATGAATAGAACCGATCAAATTTGGGGTTTCTTAATAAAAGATGCCAGGTACTTTAAAAAGTGTGTGAATAAAGAAAACTAACATTTGCCAACCAATAACTATGAGTTAAGTATTTTTACTTTGTATCTCATTTAATCCTAACAAGAAAAAGAAAGGTATTAATATAATAATTTTTAAAAGTTTGTTCCACAGATATTTATTGAGCACTTTCCACATGTCTGCACCACAGTTCAGAGAAGGTAAGGAACTTACCTAGCATTAGAATCCATTTTTGTTCCACTCCAAAGGCCATGCTTTTCCAGATCAGTATATGACTTTTCTCTGGGATATTTTTATGTCTGAAAAGTGGAAAGTTAAACAACTAATATGGAAATATTATTATAAGAAGTTATCTAATTTGCAAAACTCAGATGTTTATGCACCACATACATAGTTTTTCTTTTTTGTAAGACTTCCTCTAGCAGGCAAAAATCACCTTGAAAATTGCCTTCTATCTTGAATTTGCCTACAATACAGGAATGGATTATTAATAAAACAGCAAACCTTTGTTAACTATTTCTGTGTCAGGCACCGGGATGAATACATAATCTCCTTTAATCCCAATGCCACCCTATAAGAAAGGAACTATAGTTACCCCCACGTATGACAAATGACAGGATGAAGCATTAGAACAGTTAATGGACTTGTCCAAGGTCACCCAGCAGTAAATGGCAAATTCATTTTGTTCATTTTTTGAACCTGGGTCTAACTCTGGAGTTTACCCTGGTAACTGCTCCAGTCTTTGCCTCTCCTTTGAGCTAGAACTGATTTTCTTAGTCAGCAAGTGGCAATGAACATCAAAGGTTTTAAACAAAAATTATGCAAGGAGAATTAAAAACACTCTACATTAACATGTTTTCTCTGTAATTAAAAAATTAAAATTAACATTATTCAATTTTATTAGGAGAACACCTCAATTCAGAACATAGAAAGTGTTTTGCTGCAGCAAGTCTTGAGAACCAACATTTAGTGTAGAATTGTCAGGCATATTCATGTCCCCATGTGACAGATTTTTTTGTGTTTCCCAATATGGTATCAGGGTAGGTTCCACTCATGCTGGGGTGGGGGGATTTCCTACCATGAGGATTAAATAGGGTAATGCATGCACAGGGCCTAGAAGAATGTTTAGCTCAAAGTGAGCTTCAACACATGGTGACACTCCGAGTAATAATAACAATCATCGTGTATACTATAATTCACTTATATAATAATGATATGCCAATACTACTAATTTCAAGACTTGAGATAACCATTTCTCCCCAATCTCTTGAAAACAAAAATCCACTGGCTCTGAAATTCCATCATCAAAGCTTTATTCCTTTCCCTTTAGGCTTCAACGCTGTCTAAAGCTCAACTAGTCCTGGGAAGTTGTCAGTGATGTATACCTCAGAGGAGAGGAAGGATTTCAGAGCAGGCTTTAACTGAAAGGAAGAGGGGGAGGGTGATCACAGGAGCAGAATGTTAGAGCTGGAAGGGCGTTTGGGAGCCAGAGTCTCTTCTCCCTATCACCTGACGGATGAAGAAATTGGGACGAAGAGAGAGTTAGTGAGTTGATCTTTCTTTAATATTTGTCACATTCCCCACCATGGGTAAGGATGCGTGCATGCATACGTGTATGTGTGTGTATCCCATTCCCCACCATGGGTGAAGACACACACGTGTGTGTGTGCCTGTGTGTATACTTACCTGTTATACATGTTGGGAGACTGTCCCACTCGCTAATGCTGTGTAACAAACCATCCCACACTGACTGGCATAAAACAATGCCCACTGGGTTATGCGCACAGGTTATGTGGGTTAGGACTTTAGGCAGGGAACACAGGGGATGGCTTGTCTCTGCTCTCCCATGTCTGGGGCTTCACTCGAGGCCACTCAAATGGCTGGTGGTGACTCAGACAAACGGGAGCTGGGATCATCTGGAGGCTCCTTCACTCACATATTATTGTCTGTTCCCCGGGCTGGGATAACTCAAACGCCATGCACAGCTGGGCCTGTCAACAGAGCACTTGCATGTGGCCTCTCCGTGCAGCGTGGCCTTTGCACAGCGTGGCGGCTCGTTTCCAAGAGGGACTGCTCCCAGAGGAGGCGTTCCATGGAAACCAGGTGGGAGCTGCCTGGCCTGCTCTGACCTGGCCTTTGAAGTCACAGCGACACGTCTGCTGCATTCTTCTCGTTACAGGCAAGTCCTAAGATCAGCTTGGATTTCACAGGGAGGAGAATGAGAACCTCTCTCTTGGTGGAGGGCTGGCGGAGTCACATTGCAGAAGAGCATGTGGGGCGGAGATGTTGGTGCTGCCATCTTCGGAAAATACAATCTAGCCCAGGGAGGAAAGAAGCAATTTATAGCTTTTCCATCAAACCTTTAAAATTCTTCTCCTTCCACTCTCCGGGCCCCTAGCTCCCTTCTCTAGGCATCTTCAGTTCTGGGTTCTCTCTGGGAAAAAGTGAGTTCATGAGCTCTCAAATAATCCCATTTAAGCCTAGCCCAAAAGAGGAGCAGTCCCACTGGGCAGGTTCCTCCCTGCAGCAGATGCCCAGAGAGGATCAGGGAGCTTTGTAGACCATTAGGGAGCCAGTGAGCCCTGGGAGAGGCCTTGATCTGGCATGGCTGCCGTGTGGGGGTTCACAGGAGTGAGAGGGAGCCCGGACAGGTGAGGTCCACATGAAGTGTAGACTTAACATTGCTGGGAACAGGAAGAAAATAAACTTGTGTGCGTGTGTGCACACGTGTGTGTGTGTGTGTGTGTGTGTATGTGTGTGTGTGTTGCTTAGGCTGGGAGTAGAAGAGGAGAAACCCCCAAAGACACGAAAAGGCTTTGGAGTCAGGCCGGCAATGCCAGAGAAACCTAGAAATTAATGTGTCTGGAATTAACTCTTCTAAACCAGCACTCCTTTAAGAAAGGAATAAAACCAGCAAGAACTGAGGACCTACTAGGCATCAGCCACTCTGTTAGTTATGCTTCCAGATTTTCTTATTTAATTCTCTCAACAAATTGACAAAGTGGGAAGTACTAATAGCCTCATTTTATATCAGACAGAACTTGATCAAGGTCACACAGATATAGGTGCCACAATCAGGACCACAAGACATTTCTTGAGACTTTAAGACCTGTGATTTTATCGCTAAACCAACGTCTTTAAGAGGTATTAAATAAATCGAAAGATATTCAATGTGGATTGGAAGAATTAATATTGTTAAAATGTCCATACTACCCAAAGACCCATGGGGTTCCACGGGGCACTGTTTGAAAACTCAGTTAGCTAGTATCTTAAGTAGCCCCAAACAAGGTATCACAATTGGCCCTGCAGTGTCTTTGTTCACATGCTGAACCTACCTAAAGGTGTTCCTGTCTTCTCATCTATCCAAATCTTGTTGATCCTTCAGTGCTATCTCCTCAGGAGGCTTTCCCCTGGGTTAGTTTCTTTTCTGTCTCTCCACTTCTTCCCTGGGAAATCCGTAGTAGTTCCCTGGGTCTACTTATCTCCATGGAATAATGATGCTCCAATTTATAACATCGGTTCACTACTTCAGACATCTCCTTTGAGTGCATGACTCATGTGTCTAAAATTCTACTAGACATCTCTACACGGATGTTGAGTAGAAATGTAAAATTTAACAAGTCCAAAATAAAACTCTTGACTTTCTATTCTCCCACCCTTCCCAAATAAGGAAAAAAATTTTTTCCTGATTTTTCTTATAAATAGTATAAGAAATACTGACCATCTTGACCATCTTGAGATGGTTTCCAAGACCCAAGTCCCATGGAAGTGGCCACATATTATTCTGATTCTGAGCATTAGTTAATATTGGATGGCTATATTGGAGGGAGCAGATGATATGTCATATTGAGGTGGACTGTGCATGTGATAAGGCTGTTAGTAATTAAAGCAAGACTGAACCACTCCCTTCTTCTTAAGCAGGCTAGATTCCCACTGGGAAAGGCAGACTCAGGAGCCAGAAGACTCAGATGCAATGTCCTCTGATATAGTTCAGCAGAAGTTAGGTACTGGTGAAAAGTCCTGAAATCATTACAGTCTGGCCTCCTCTTAACCACAGGAGACATTAGTGCCATTGTCATGACTATGTTTATTCTTGGATTGCGCAAGAACTTCCTAACTAGATTTAACCTTCTTGAGATCGGAGGTCATAACGTGGTCCTCACACCATCCATTCTCCTGCCTTGTGTATAATTGCTTCTCAATAATTTCATGAGATGGACTTGATCACATAGATGTCACAATTGACAAAAGAAGCTAGTATATTAATATAATTTCATATTTGGATATAAATCCATCTTCTTAGCGAAAATGACATCTAAAAAGCTGAACACTTTGCACAATTGTATCTCAAATTTCTATGCCATGGTGCATTGTTTGTACATTGCCCATATAACATATCATAGTGAAGGAGAAAAGAACTAAAATTTTTAAAGCATGCCCTTGGTGCTGTGATATTTATATATGTTATTTCATTTCACTCACAACAGTTCACTGAGGCAAGATAAGCTAGCACATGTCCAGTAACCTGATTAGGTTCATCTAGCTAGTGAGTAAGTAGAAGGGCAAACTAGATCTAGCTGATTCCAATTTATAAGTGAGGAAGCTAAGATTCAGAGACAGCAGTGTCTTCAAGTTCAAGGCTAAGATTTATGTCCAAATCTGTCAGATTCCTTAATCTATGCTCATTCCACTGTATTACACCTCCCTCCAATGCCAACTTTATCTCTGATAATGTCAAACCTGATAGGAAGAACAGTATAGAATGTATCAGATCCAGTTCTCCTGACCCAAGGCAGAAGTCTGAGAGTAAATTCCCTGTAAGGAATTTGATAAGCAAGACTGATATCTCTTAGGGATATTGAAAATGGAGTATAGTTGAAAGAATTGGTAAACATCTACTATAATTTGTCTAACATTTATACATCCTCTTGTTACCTTCTTGCTGGAAATAAATAGTGTTGTTCCAAGGTGCTGAAAGAAATGTTTTTATAGTGGAAATATCAATTTATTTCCATAATAGAAAATTGACTATGTTATTGATCAGTATGTCCCATCTGCCAACTCTTCCTAATTATAAATTTGAAAGGTGCACCCAGTAGCATAGTAACTGTCAAACAATTATTGATGGAAAGCTGTTGTTATAAGTCTTTATACGGGCTCCTCTGAAGGCAAACTGACAGAATGAGACACCAAATGAAATATGTTTCATTTACTAAGTAAAATGTTTTTGCCAAATCTCTCTCCTAAGAGTTGATTAACAAAATAATTCTGTGAACTCTTCGCTTCTCAAGAGACATTGGACCTCACCAAATGCCAGCCTCGAATCATGCTTACAAAATTGGTATTTCACATCTCAGATTAATGCTGTTTTAATTTTAAAAATTGATTGGTTTATGTAGCTTTTCAGTTTTGCTATCTGGTCAAAGATTCTTACAATCCTCATTTCACTTCACTTTATGAACAATTTTCTCACTTAAATGTCAACATCTCCAATAATATTATCCAAACAGATTGTTACATGAGATTTTTTTTAGCGTTTTAAAATGTTTTATATGCAATAAAAAATCTCAAGATGGTTCCTTATCATGATTTTCCCTCTAATTTGGCAGGGATTAAAGCTTTAGTTTGTCACAGGCCAACACTATGTCAAATTGGATGAACTTCTGATGAACACACACTACTGAGACTAATAAACTCTAATTACACCACAGGCCTCTTCTGAAATAGGCACTTCCAATTCCATACACCACAAATATTAGCCAAGAATCAAGGATGAATTCTAAACCAATGCTTTTATTGCACTTCAGATAACATAGAAGTCCCATTGAAGATGAGAGAGGAAAGGACACTACCTCCACGTAGTGAAGTGCCTGGCACTGAATGTTAAGGGTAAGAGTGGGAACTCCAGTTACCTCTGAGTCCCTCATGCCCTTGGTACCCATAAGGTCAAAATACTTTCTCATTCAAACTGTCCAGTACTTTTGTGCCCTTGAATCTGAAGCCTTGTGTTTCCTTTAGTTTTGGGATATGTCTTCATTTATTCATTTTATTATTATTTCCCTGTGTATTTTTCTCCTTTATCTCTAGAATTCCTGTTTGAAGATGCTTGGGCTTACCTATTTATTTCCATATCTTCATCTTTCTTACTTTCTATCTTTTTATACTTTTGCACAGCATTCTTGGGGAATTCCTAGGCTATGTTGACCAACTTCTCACATTGTTCTCTGTCTGTACCCACCTTGTTCTTTACACTACTAGTTATTGTGAGTTTTAGAATTATATTACCCATGATGGCTGATTGCTCTTATTTATTAAGTACTTGTTCTTATTTCATGGATATCTTCCCTTCTCCTTGTGAAAATATTTACTTTTCTTTCTTTCAGATTCTTTTTACTTTTTTTTTTTCCTTTTTGCCTTCTTATACTTCCTTGGGCATTAGTTATTCCATTTGTTGAGCTTGGTGTTTCTCTCTTATATTAGTTTCTTAAAGTGGTTATAACAAATAACCACAAATTGGGTGGCTTACAAACAACAGCAATTTATTCTCTCACAGTGCTGGAGTCTAGGTGTCTGAAATCAAGGTGTCAGCAGGACTACACTCCCTCTTAAGGCTCTAGGGAAGAATCCTTTCTTTTTCTCTATTATCATAAACAGTAATCTGAAATTTATCTTTTACCAAATACTGTACAATACAGTATTGCTAACTATGTGAATATTGTTATACAGTAGACCTCTAGAATTTTTTTATTTTGCAAAACTGAAACATCATTTGTTGATGATATTATCCTTTCTCATTGTATAGTTTAGGTACCCTTGTGGAAGATTGTTTGACAATATATATGTATTTATTTCTGGGCTTGCTATTCTGATCCATTGATCTATATATCTGGTTTATGCCAGTACCTACTGTTTTAATTACTATAGCTTTGAAATATGGTTTGAAGTCAGGAAAGGTGAGGCCTCCAACTTTGTTTTTCTCAAGATTATTTTGGCTATTCAGGGTCTTTTGTCATTTCTGTACAAATTTTAGAATTGTTTTTTTCTACCTTTGTGAAAAATGCCACTGGGGGTTTTGATAGGCATAGCATTAAGTCTGTATCAGTTTGGGTAATATGGACATTTTAACACTATTAAGTCTTCCAACCATGAACATATGATGTCTTTCCATTTATTTGTATCTATTTTAATTTCTTTCATCAATATTTTGTAGTTTTCAGTGTATAAGTCTTTAGCCTCCTTGGTTAAATTTATTCCTAAGTATCTTATTTTTTTTTGATGCTATTATAGGAAGAATCTTTTCTTGCCTCTTCTTGGCTTCAGGGGGTTGCTGGTGATCCTTGGTGTTCCTTGGCTTAAATTTGCATCACTCCAGTCACTACTTCCACCTTCCTATGACCCTCTTCCCCACGACCGAGAGTGTCTCGAGTGTCTCGCCAGTGTCTCTGTGTTCAAATTCCCTCTTCTTATAAGGACCCTAGTCATGCATTTAGGCCCACCCTAATCCAGTATGACAATCTTAACTTGGTTACATTTGCAAATACTCTGTTTCCAAATAAGGTCACATTCACAAATATTAGGGGTTAGGACTTCAATATAACTTTTGGGGAACACATTTCAACCTTACACATCTCTCAGGGTGTTGCTTTTCTTTGATGGTCAGTGGCTTTAGGCTATATGCCTGTCTCTGTACTGGAAGTTCCCTATCTGCCTGTGGCTTCTTTGTGTTATTACCACCTGTCTCTAATGGCTGTAGGGAAGCAATATAGGACATGATTCCAAGAAGGCCTTTCAGTAACTTTTTTCTTTAGTATATGGGGCTCCCCATTCTTCCTTGGCGTTACCTTCATCTTGGTTCTTTGGCCAAAACAGCCACACTAATAATGCTAACCTGGGTGGGGGTGCAGGGCAGGAGTCCCTGCTGCCTCTACTTGATATAAGAGGACACAGAAGGGGCTAAAGTGCTGGATGCTTAACGTATGGGCTTCCCAACCAATCGCCCTGATGTTTTCTCCAGAGCCCTTTTCTGCTTCCCATGTGCATTGTCTCTAACCTTGGAATCTCCCAGTGCTTGGTGAATCCCTGTAGATGTTCATCTGGTCCATTTGCCTTCTCTCTCTCAGATATTCCTCTGAGCCACTTGTCCTCCACTGATTTTTATCCCCATTATAGATGGGGATATAGGTCTTTTTCAAATGTGTTCTGCCATTTATAGGGTTTGGGGATGAGAGCAGGATGTAGGGCCATGTAGTTGATTTTTGCTTCTATTCCAATTTTCTAAAAAGCTACCTAAATGTAAAAGAAAAGTGCCTGGTGAGTTGGCAGAAAGAGTGATGGGGAGTAGAAAGGTGTGCTGGACTCCCGTTCAGCCCAGATGCTCCCCTCCGTGGTCGGACCCAACTCCTGAATCCAGGAAGCTGTAGAGTGTGGTAGTTAAGAGCAAGAATGTGGAATTGGAAAGGCCTGAGATCAGATCCACGTGTCGTCTGTTTCTGAGTGTATCTAGGAAGGATCTTAAGCAACTTTACAAACTTCACTGGCCCTTATTTTCTTCAACTGCAAAGTGCGAAGGATAACAGTACTTGTCTTGTAAGGGTGTTGTAAACATTAAATGTGAGAATCTATGTGATTATCTCATACACATAGTAGGTGTTTGATAAAAGGAAACAGCAATTCTTAGTTTTAGAACTCAAACATTAGCTGTCCCTTGGACCTTATGGGCTGGCTTTCCTATAAATGTTGACTCTTCACTGACTCCCACACCAAATTCCACTGTGTTGAGGTTTTTGCAGTTTGGGTAAGTATTTTGGGAGGATGTAGTGGAGAGGGTGTAATATTCCCAGCAAACCCACTGGTTTACCCAGGATGTGTCCTGATTGGAGTGGGCTGAGACCCCATGTCTCCTCACAAACTGAGTGGATATAGGCACGAATTTTCTGTAAGTACCCAGAGGCTGTGCCCTTGACATGGGCTCATGCTGCCTAATTCTTGCCAGTCCCTTCCCTGGGGGGCCAGGGTGAGTCCTACCCTGCTCTCACCTCCTGGTTACTAACACAGGGCCTTCTATGACCCGTTGTATCTCTGGTTTTAAATTCCAACTGCCACTCCTTCCTTACTCATTGGATTGGGCCTTTTCAGACACTGAGCCTGCTTTAGTCACCCCTAAGTGCCCGGTGGAGCTTTCAACATTATGTGTCATGCTGTCCAGCTACTCTTTTAGGGCCTCTGTTTCTCCGTCTGTACAATGGGGATGATTGCCATTGTTATCTGTCACATGAGCTATCATGAAGAGTAAGTAAAATAACATGCACTGGATTGGAAGTAACATAAAGGCAGGGGCCACATCTGACTTATTTTATATTAGACCTCGCCCTGGCCCATTGTAGCTATTCTGTAAATATTAACAAATGAATGAACAAATGAATATATGAGGCAACAAGGATGGTGGCTATGTTAATTTCCCAGGGCTGCCATAACAAAGTAGCATAGACTGGGTGGCTTGGACAATGGAAACTTACCGTCTCACAGTTCCAGAGGCTGGAAGTGCAAGATCAAGGTGTCAGCATGGTGGTTTCTCCTAAGGCTTCTCTCTTTGGCTTGCAGATGCTGTCTTCTCCTGGGTCCTCACATGGTCTCCCTGCTGTGCATGTCTGTGTCCTCATCTCCTCTTCTTATAAGGACATCATCAGTCAGATTGGATTAGGGCTCAACCAGATGTCCTCATTTTACCTTAATTACCTCTTTAAAGGCCCTGTATCTAAATCCAGTCACATTCTGAGGGACTGAGGGTTAGGACTTCAACACATGAATCAAGGTGAGTTCAGCTCTTCACAGCATCTGTCATCTAGTACTTGCTCAATAAATGCTAGTCCTCTCTTCCTTCTGGTATATTCATCGTCTCCTCTCTGTCTCCTCCCCTTCTCCTGCCCCCTGCAATCATGACTAGCAAGTGGTAAGAAGGCGATAGGTGCTAAGTAAATTTTTATAGATACATTAAACTGGAATAAGTATGAAATGCTGTCACAAAAGAAAAAAGCTAGTCTTGCATAACAAACAGGTAAAACAACTTATTTAAACATAAAGCTATCTTTATCATATTTAATTTTTCCAGCATTCCTTTAAGAACTAACTAAAGTAAAATTGATTAAGTAGCTTCTGTTTCCTGCATATTATCTTGTTTAATGATGGTAACTCTGCTAGATGGGCATCATTATTCCCATTTTGAGATGAGAAAAGTAGAGCTCAGATGACAATAACTAGCCCAAGGACTTTCCCCCAAACCACATGCCTTTCCAAGGCACTGTGCACGAACACTGGGGGAGGCTGATTTTGGGGAGACCAGGCTGGGGAAGACTCAGGCTCTGGGTGTGAAGCCCTCACAGTAAACAGAGTGGGAAGGCCCACATTCTTTTGAGCTGACTCAAAAGCCCATTAGAAGGTGACAAGTGCTATAACTGCGTTTACGGCCAAGGTTTTGGGGGATGTACTCATTTAATTTAGTCTCTTTTTTAAGTAGAATTTTGCCCTCCCCCAAAGTAGAACCAAGATATAACTTTCCCAATGCATCTTGCTTTGTGGAAGATTCTGTGGCCTTCTGGAAGGGTTCCTTCTGAGCTGACCCAGGCGCTGGGAGATGAATAGGAGGAGGGTGGGGGGAGTGGGGTGGCACTCAAGGTCAGAGGAGATCAGTAACTTTTCCTTACCATTAAAGGCATGAGTGTACATAAACCAGAGGTGCTATTATCATCTGCAACAGGGTATTTACCCTAAAGGGAACAAAATGAAAGTCAAGTGAAGAACCCTCACTGCAAAGTGCTTTGAAGATTGATGAGGAATTTAAATGCTTTGCATCCCATTTAATATCTGTCAAACAAGGAGTGCTAAGGACAGAGAATCATTTCCTGGTTTAGGGTTAGCGGTAGTGTAGCGTTTCAGCAACATCCTGGGCTTGGAAAGGCTAGGCAGAATTCTCTGTGTGTATTGGGTACTTGGTGTGACCTTGAGCAGCCCACTTAACCTCTCTGGGGCTCTGCGTCCTCATCTGTAGAAGAAGAATGCTAACGCCTTACTTGAAGGGTGACGGGGGTTAACTGAGATGGGAAGCTGGGGAGTGAACCTCCTCTTCCCGCCCTAATGTGCAGATTATTATCCACCAGGCTGCTGAGTGCATCCTGAAGCCCCCACAGACCTCTGTTCCTGCAGCTACTGCCCTTCCTCCTCAACTCACTGAACTCCTCATCTTTTCTCTGGATGGATGGGGTCACCTTCCAAAAGTTCTCCCGTTCCCCAAATGCAAATTTAGTGACGCTTTTCATCCCTGTAGTTTCTTTCTGTGGCTCCCAAGTAGCTGCCAAGTGAAATTCACAGATCTCCGTGTAGCACATGGCTCTTCCCTGTCTGAAGTTTCCTGCTCTTCCATCCTTTCTTTCCCTGGGTCGCCGCACCCCTGCCCTGCTGCCTCTCCCTTTGGGGAATCACCTGCTTTGGTGAAACTCCATGCTCTCTCTGCTCCTTCTCTCGAAAATGTCTTTTTCCTACTCTTAACCTACCCTAGAGCCTCCTACCTGTTCTTAGTGTTCAAAGTCAGAGTGCAGGCCATGTGAAATGGGACTGTTAATCTTTCTAAACTTTCTTCTATGGTGGTCATGAAACTCACTCTAATTAATACACAGTATTTAACAAGGTGTCAGATACACAGTAAGTTCTCAATAGATACGTTCATTTACAACTACTACAGCATACTACTATTTTTATAAGAGCACAAAAGAGGTAGGAGTTAACCTTTGGTATAACCTTTGCATTGATGCTCAGAGTACAATAGTATTTCTGTAAGCCAACAAGCGGAGATAGAAATGAGGAAAGGCTTCCCAGTTGGGGGAGTAGGAAAGGCAAAGTCTCACAGGTGGAATGTACCTGGTATATTAGGGAAATGGAGAGACGATGGGTATGCCTAGATTAGGATGCAGCAGGGTGAGGAGGGCGGTGACCCTGGGTAGAAACTCCTCCTCATCCTGCCTCCTTTCATTCCCCAAACATTTCTTCTTTTCCCTCCCTCAGCCTGCAATGCCTCCAGCCCATCATCCAACACTGCCTGTCACTGCCTGTCAAAGTTCATCCCATTCCACAAGTGTCAGGTCCAATATTACTTTTCCCAGGAACACTTTCTAAGTGCCATGAGGGCAGGGACCACATCTATTTTGCTCGCTGTTATATTCCAGGCATCTAGCATAGTGCTTGGCATGGTCTGGGTACTCGTTTCTTTCTTCTTTTATAGATGAATTACAGCAAACCCTGTTAGTTACTATCCAATATCTCTTCCCCTTTCCTTCTTGCCAACAGAGTGCTCCTGTAGTTTAGGGTAGCAATTTTCCCAGCCTCAGGCAACAGATCGTGATTAGTCTAGCACAGTGCTATCCAACAGAAATATAATGAGAGCTACAAATGTGAGGCACGTATGTAATTTAAAATTTTCTAGAAGCCACATTAAAAAACTAGAACAGAACAGGTGAAATTGATATTGACATATTTTATTTAACCCAATATATCTAAAATATTGGCATGTTAACATGTAATTAATAAAAATTATTAATGAGCTTTTTACATTCCTTATCTGTATTATATCTTTGAAATCTGATGTGAATTTTATACAGCACATCTCTATTTGGACCAGCCACATTTCAAGAGCTGAATAACCACCTGTGGCTCGTGGCTCCCTTATTGGCCAGCTCAGGTGTAGCCAATCACAACAACCCATTTCCTACTTTCCCAGACTCCCTTTCAGCAAGGAGTGGACATGTGACCTGGTTCTGACCAATGAGATGGAAAGGGAAGTCAGCTGGGCCTCATAAGCAACGGTCAGGAGCAAGGGTGGGAAATCTATCCGTAAAGGCAAATAGTAAATATCTTAGCCCATATTCTAGGCTTTGCAGGTCATATGATCTTGGTTGCAGCTACTCAACTCTGTTATTATAGTGCAAAAACAGCCACAGACAATATGTAAACAAGTGAGCATGGCTGTGTTTCAATAAAATTTTATTTGCAGAAACAGTCTGTGCATCGCATTTGCCTGTGGGCCACGACTTGTTCACCTCTCATCAAGAGAATTGCAGATACCAGCCCTGACATTGTGGCACCACTTCCAAATTTCTTGTTATATGAGAGAAAACCAAATCCCTATTGTTTAAGGCACTGCGAATTGGTTTTCAAGTTACCTGTGGCTGAAGGCAACCTAATGAACACCTGAAAGACAGAATCGGTGTGCCAGTTATAATCACCTCCCCCCCAAGATGCTGTGCCTTTTAGAAGTATTAACACAAAGGTCATATGCTGACCACAGTAACATTAATACCATCCATTGAGAACCCCACGTTTTATAAACTTTAATTCTCATAACAACCATCATTATTCCTGATTCGTTGAGGAGGAAATTGAAGCTAAAAAAACAAGTCGTCTTGGGTCACATAGCCAACGGGCAGCAGAAAGAGAATCGGAATCCTGCTCTCATAGGAATCCAAAATCACTCAGAAATATTTGCGAATCACCTACTATGTGCCGGGGACTGTTTTAGGTGCTTGGCAAGATTAGTGAAGAGACAGAAAGATTTCCACCCGTGAGGAGTTTACCGTCTGGGCAGGGGGCACTGGGCAATAAACAGTCTACGGTGGGTTAGGAGGTGCTTTGGATAAAACCGAAAGGGGGACTCTTCCCGCTGTGCGGCCTGTCTCTCTGCACTCCTTTGAGTTCCATTTATCACAGGCTGCCTTATGTAAGGATGATGTAAATGTGTGTCTGCGTTTTCCCTGAGATTGCAGCCTCTTGGCAAGGAGGACCTTTATTTCATTGATCTTAATACAGCTACAGCAAACAGCAGGCATTCCATGCTTGTCGGATAAAAATTCAATCGAGTTCACTTTGGCATCAGCTGTTAGGTTGGAAGCTACCCAAGAAACATGGATATCAGAAAGGGTAAGTTCCATTCAAAGGCTCAGCAAATATTTTTGTTAGTGCCCAAGGGCCAGGCACTGTGCTAGACTCCAGGCTCCCAGGAGACTCTGGTCAGTGTACAGAGTCGGTTGTCTGGGGAAGCACCCAGCTTGCCAGCAGCAGGAACAACAGGCCAGGGCTCGGCAGCTCCAACAAAGACTATAGGGACAAATCCTTAGAGGGAGAGACCTTGCCAGGGACTTCCAGTCAGTAACAACTGCAGCTACCCTCCCAACTGCACATCCACTTAGGTGGCATGTTTATTCTCCCATCGGTGACTCTCCTTCCTGGACCAGGGGCAGGTGTTTTTAATTTGTTTTTTTAAGAAGTCATCAGTGTGTCCAGCCTCTATTTGCAAACCTGCCACAGGGAGAAGGCGTGTGTAGAATGCATTTGCATTTTGTTTGTTGCAGGTGAGTGGCTTCCAGGGTCTGACTGAGCAGTCACCTGATCATTCGGGGTTTGAAGGACTCAGGAATCCAGTAGAGTGGGACAAGGAGAGATGATGAGCAAAACATTCCTAGGACCTGAGACCTGATTTTAGGACCAACTCTTCTCAATACCCAAAGACCAGTGCAGAACATTAAAAAGGGCCACAGGATGCATTTCCCTTGTCCTCTTCCTGTTCAAGATGGAAATCTCTTTATTGAGTCCTTTGAGCTTCGAGGATGCCTATTCTTGATTTACATTACCTGTTTTATTGGATAGAAGAATCTAAATGAGAAACCTGGCTCTACTTTTTAACCATTACAAAAGTCAATATTCAAGTGAATTTCACTGGTGTCAGTTTGATCCCAGAAGTTGATCTGCGACTATAACTCCAAGTTCAATCGGCCACAGTTAACTTGCCCTGGGTCCAGGAACTTGGACAGGTCACATCTGCTCTCTGAGCCAGACTCAGTTTTCTTACCTGAAAAGTGAGGGGTTGGGCTAAATTATCTCTAAGTCCCTGCCAGCTTTGCCATTTTAGGATATACTGTAAATAGACTCATAATGACAAGGATGCAAGAGTTCCTAAACCTAACCATGCAACAGGAGCAGCTGAGGAGGGTGTTAAAAAATAAAGATTTTCTGATCCAGTCCCGAGATTCTGTTCAGGAGGTCTCAGGGCCTAGAAATACATATTTTTAACAGGTTTAGGTGATTCCGCACAGCCCATGCTCAACCTGGCTGGCATTTGAGAACCACTAGGGGAACTGAAAGCCCTTTGCAGCCAGCCCAGATCTAGGTCATTTTTGTTATTTCAAACAGTCTCATTGGATGAAAACACTGACCTCTCCCCAGAGCCTCCCATCCTGGATTCTGGGCCTACAAACCTGCCTGTATCTGCAGATAACTTTCAGCCGCGTTATTCAGACTCATTAGGGGGGCAGGGGAGAAGCCTTTGTATTTTGCATTTTTTGATTCCCTTTTGTTAGAATGCAGTCCCAAAGAGGCAGTGGGTTTTCGGGAGGGGATGAAACCCTCCAACCCTGACTCGACTCACCGTGTGATACTTGTCCAGGAACTCTGTCAAGCGTCCTCGTTTTCCTGGTCTGGAAAATGGGGAGCGTGAGCCGTGGCCTGGCCCACACGTCACCTGTCGCTAGCAAAAATGTGCTAAAGCTTACAAACGCTTTGAGGCTTAATAAGGTGCTTGGGAAAAGGGCAGTTTCTAAAAACGTGGTGTTGGTATTCAACATTGACAGGGAGCCAGCGGTGCCTCGTGCGCTGGGAAGTGCACAGAATTAGCGACGATCTGATCTGCTTCCAAGGGACTGAAATGTCTAAGTACGAAATGCAGGCGAGACAAGCCTTGGCAAAGGACAGGTGTCTTCTCAAAATCTGTCGCGTGAGACAAAGGTCCTGAGCTGAGTGGGGTGGGGGGCAGGATTCGGGAGGTTTGAGGAGTGCAGGGAAGGGATCCCACAGAGTGGGAGGAAGAACGGAGTAGGGAAACAAGGCAGGGGGCCAGGCAGGATTAGGGCCCACCTGAGTCTCAGGGACTCACATTTAAGGAGAGTGCTGTCAGCTTGTTCGTGTGTATTTTCCCAGCCACTCAACTCCCCGGGCAGGTCTGAGCAGGCTGGGTGTTGGAGCGGACGGGGATTTGAGTTTTGCAGGGCTAGTGCAAGGGCGGCAGGGCAGGGGTGGGGGGTTGATAGGATATGCCAGGAAGGGACTCTGATGATGACAGGCACCTGTCCGGGAGAGATGCCCCTTCCACACTCACTGGCGAGGAGCAGAATGAAATGCGTGCTCGCCGAAGAGATGGAAGAGAAAGGCGCACGCCACGGATTTACCATGTGGTTACATCACGCCTCCCCTCCTAGGGAGGGTGGAGGTTGGAAATATTACTAAAACTCAAAGTAGGAAAACCGCAGGCGCAGGAAGGGCAACCCTCCTCACAGCAACAGAACTCCTGGAAGCTGGTGCTAGGAGCATTGCCGGGCAGAAAGGGACGATGTCACCTGAGCCTGTGTGACTCTGAGACCCTCTCCATTCGGGACGTTGTTTACTTGCAAGCTGTGTACAGATGTGTGCGAACTCCATACTAATCAACGATGTACGTCGTGAAACACACAAATCTGACACTGAAAAACGGAGCTTAGAAATAAATATAAACTAGAAGTTCTAATGTTTTCTTCCTGCACCCGGTAGGTCACTGTGTTTTTATTCCCTGTGTAACGTCCCTCTTTCTGGAGACCACCACGTCTCTACCCCATGCTTTCATGAGACTCACTCTCGGATCGTAAAATGCATATCCTGACTCAGTAGGTCTTGGGTGGGGGCCCTGGAGTCGGCATCTCTAACACGTTCCCAGAGGACGCTGATGCTGTGGGTCCAGGGCCACACTTGAGGCAGGAAAGTTCTAGAGCTCAGACTGCAGCTCCAGCTCTAGCCAACAGTGACAGGTAAAACAGTGATGCCTGTTTGGGTACAAAGAGTAGTGGCGGAAAAGAAGTAAGGAAAACGACTTCATATGTTTTGGTACCAGTTATGGAACTGCATTGTGTTATCTGTTTAATATAAAGTGTCTTAGTTCAATACGACAATAACAATTATTATACCCATTTTACAGATGAGAACCTTGAGCCTCAAGATTGAGATAGTTACCTGCATTTGTATAGCAAAGGAGTGCAGAATACCAATATAAACCCAAGTCTGTTTTCATACCCAAAATAAGCACGGTTACTATAGAGAATTTAGAAGGGCACATGGGCAAAAATTTAATTACTTGTGTTCCCACTATCCAGAAAAAACTGCCATCAACACCTTGCTTTTGTTTCGTTTTGTTTTTATGAAAAGCTGGATCTTTTCATGTGTGATCTAGAGGTCTGAGTTTGAGTCTTGGCTACGTTCCTTCTGAATAAGACCCTGGGCAAGTCACCAAACTCTGCAGGTTCTCCATCTGTAAAATGGGGATAACAATAACACCGCAACAGAGTTATCGCAGGGATAAAATATACGTAAAGAGCCTGGACAACTCTTGGCAGATAGAAAGTGCTCCATGAGTATTCTCCGTTATTATTCTGATTATCACTCCCACCAGAAAGGAGGGTGAAATGTCTACTGCCAAAGACGTGCAGACTAGATGTAGCAGGTTGCAGACTAGACGGAAAGGCTGGGCAGGGGGTTGGGGTGGGGTGGGGGGGGGGCGGGGGGGGGGGGGGGGTGGAGAAGAGCCCTCCCCCCAAGGTTCGGATTTGGTAAGTCTGGGGTGGGACAGCAGGAACGTGAATTTTAAATGAGATCCCCAGGTGCTTGTGTGGCCAGTGGCCTGAGGACTCTGTTCAGAGAAAAACCCGTTGTTTGTATCTGCACCTGCCTGTCTCAGGGTGCGTGTGTGCCCTTTCCACTGTTTTGATCGGCTCCCTACCAGCCTGCACGGCTGATAAGGACTCTACGTCTGGGCTCTGGTGCTTAAATATCACATTATCATTGTTTTGCTATTTATTGCAGGCAGGTGTTTTGAATTCACCTGGCCTTACTCTCCTTTGTTTCAGAGCAGCCAAGCTCTGACTCAGCCCGGCCTGGCTCCCGGACCACGCGGCTCCCAGCTTCCTCTCTGCCTCGAATGCCTGGGCTGAGAGCGGCTTCCGATTAACTTGTCCTGTTAGCCAAAAAGGAATGCCAGCTCAGCGAGGGCAGCCTGTGCCTGTTCACTGTGGGAGCCCCAGCATCTCACACTGGGCCCAGAACACAGTAGGAGCCCAACAGATGCTTGCTGAATGAATGAACAGAATTGCATTTAATAACCTGTACAAATTGACCTTCCTTTTACAAAACAACCGATGTGTGTTAATAAAATTAACTCACCGCGCACACCTTGTGTGAACATATGAGTCAGAAACCACCGCTCTGAAGGCACTTTTCAGAAGCCCAAACAGATTAGTATGTACTACTTGACTTCACAAAGAGACGCGCTTAGCTGAGCGAGTGCTGGAGAGGCCACTGTCACATGCCATGCCCGGCTCATGGCAGGGCTCAGGTGTTTTTCCCTTCCCCCTTCCCTCTCCTACCCAAAGATTCTGTAAATTAGGGTTCTAAATGGTGATAGCTCCTCAGACTGAGGTTTACATACAGGTGAGGAAACCAAGGCTCAGAGAGGTTAAGTCACATACCCAAAGTCACAGAGCAAGTAAAGGACCCAGTGGGGATTCGAATCACAGCCAGATGCTGCTGCCTGACTCCAGAGTCCTTTCTGTTCTCATTTAATTGGTTTCCGAAGCTGACTGCCCAGCCATGGCATCGAAACCACACCTGAGGCTCGTTAAGTGCATAGTTATAGGTCCCCCTATTGAATCAGAGCCTCGTGGGATGGGGGCTAGGAATCTACATTTTTAATAAAACAAGCAGGTAAATTGTATTTACACTGATTTCAGAGAGCTACGGCGTGCCAATGTCCTCTCGAAGCAACTAAAGAGACCCTCACATTTTATCTTGGAGATGATCAGATTCTGAACTCCACCCAATATTTATATTTTTTAAAAAATTTTATTTTAAGCTGTTGCAGCAAATGCCTCATAGAAACCCACCATGTGCTGCTGGGAGCACTGAATAAATGGTGGACCCCTATCTAAACCTCCCCTTGGTCCTAACATCATCTACCCCTGGGGCAGTTGCTTTCACTCTCCCTCTCACCAAAGAGCGAGCAGTGACTTTGAAAAGCCAACCGGAAACAACGAGGACCGGCTCTTGGAAGACCCCAGAGAGCCCCACCAAATTTCTTAAATTGAGACCCTGGAGTTGTTGCCTATCAGGGTGGGTTCTGCAGGGGAGCCAGAGGCATGGATTAAAACGTGCATTTTTATGAGGGTAAACTGGAAGCCGCAGTCCCTGATGAGTTAACCTTGGGAGAAAGAGGTCTACCAGAGGTACTGTGGACAAGGCTGTGCTCGGGATAACAAAGGTAAGGACATAGCACTGCCCATGTTCCTCAGCAACATGTCTGCGCCTGCAGTTTAGCCAACAGTGTGTCCCTGGAGCTTCTGTGCTATCAAACCTGTGCCTTATGACATCAAAAGGGAAGTGTTGCTTATCCAATACAGAAAGACATCTTTTTCTCCCTTCCTTTCCTTTCCCTTCCTTTCCTTTCCCTTCCTTTCCTTTCCTTTCCTTTCCTTTCCTTTCCTTTCCTTTCCTTTCCTTTCCTTTCCTTTCCTTTCCTTTCCTTTCCTTTCCTTTCCTTTCCTTTCCTTTCCTTTCCTTTCCTTTCCTTTCCTTTCCTTTCCTTTCCTCCTTCTTTTCTCTTTCCTTTCTTCCTTCCTTCCTTCCTTCCTTCCCTTTTCTCTTTCCTTCTTCTCTCTTTTTTCTTTCCTTCCTTCCTTCCTCCCTCCCTTCTTTTCTTCTTCTTTTTTTTTCACGTAATGCCTTCCTGGAGGATTTTTGCAACCCTGGCTAAATATTTCTCTGTCGATTCAAACAGGAAAGAGGTTATAGCCCCTCAAACAAGGTGTCACTGTCTCCCCATGCGGCTGTTCTATAAAGCAGCCCAGTCAGGGCATCCCAGTATGTGCTCAGCGCTGAGCATTTACAGAATCACATGTTCCTTACCCGAATTACTGGGAGAAGAAGAATGCATCATTGTTACGAAGCAGGCAGCGTTTCTCTTTTTTGCCCAGTGCCCAGCAGCCTGACCACAGAGAGGAACTGGAGGCACCTCTAAAAGCTTGGAACACAAAATGATCTCTCAGTCTGATCCATCCATTTCAGGCCACACCCACTCCAGGAAGCTTGCTGGGATTTCTGCAGCTCAGTAATTGCTTCCACGGGGAAACTAACATAACCTGAGCCCCTATCTTGGTCCAGATGCATCATAGACATCATCTCATTTATTCCTCTGTGCAACCCTGTGAAGTGGGGTTATTTAATTCATTTTAAAAATGAGGAAATTGAAGCTCAGAGTTTAGGTTGAGGAGATAAATGGACCTTCCCCACTATTTAGCTGGGTGATGCTGGGTAAGTTGCTTAACTCTTCTGAGCTTTATGGTCTCTTCTATAAAATAAAGATCATACTGTACTTTTCATATTTGTGAGCATGAGTGATTGTAATTATGTATATACAGGGCTTAGCCTTGTGTCTGGCATGCAGTAGGCACTAAATAAAATTTTGGTTATTGCTCTTATTACTCTGGAAATCTACTAAGGTAGAGAGGAGCAGAGCAGGGACTAGAACCCAGGTACGTGAGGTTCCAAAGCACAAGGACTTTTCCGGGTGTGCCCATTGGTGTCTACATCCATGAACCTTTATACTGTTAGATTTTTGCATTTACGATGTGTGTTTCTGTTCATTCTCTCTGAGGACACGGCCATGCAATCAACTTCCTTCACTTTCACCACATTCCTGGTGCTGGCGTTCAGGAGGTGCCTAGAGGTGGCCTAACCATGGCCCTCTAGTCCTTTCTAGGCACTGGCATCAAAGTAATCAATCTTTTAAAAGTATATTAAAACTATTTGGGAAAATCTATGAGTATCTTAAAAAAAATCACAACCTGATTTGGGGAAAAAGAAGCCCCCACAGAAACAAACCAGATTAAATAAGATTAAATTTATGACTAACCACATTGTGGTTGGAGCCCCCCATGCAGACGTTCCTTGGTCTAGATGAGGAAGACCCCTTCATCGGGCCCGCTGAGTCCCAGAAGAAGCAGAAGCAAAGTAGTATATATGGGAATTCTATTGGGTTTGGAGATCTCACCTTGGCTTGCCTTCTCCATCTCCTTATTTGGGAAAAACAACCCTCTTCTAAAACATTGCAGAGAAGGATCTGAAATCTCTTCTATCCGGGGATACTAGACTTTGTCTTAAGGACATTTACAGGGAGGCAGTGTAATATAGCATTAAAAGCAAGGCTTTGGGGGGCACCAGGATGGAATCTGCATGAGAGCAAGGACATCTGTTCCTCACTGGTGAATTCCCAGGACCGGGACCCATGCTGAATAAATGATCAAATGAATGAATGGACAAAGACTGCTTGGCTTTGAACTCTGACACTGCCTCTTGCTAGGCGGAAGCTCAAGTGAGCTTCTCAAACTCTTATATTAGTTCTCTATGCTGCATAACACATTGCCTAAAACTTAGTGGCTTAGAACAACACACCTGTATTGTCTTACACCTGTCTTACGGGATCTGGCATAAGCCTGGGTCTGGGTTATCTGGGTCCTCTGCTCGGGGTCTCTCCAGGCTGAAATCAAAATATTGGCTGAGGCTGCAATTCTCATCTGAGGTTTGAGGCCCTCTTCCAGGCGTCCAGGCTGTTGGCAGAATTCATTTTCTTGTGATTGTAGGACAGGGGTGCCATTTTTCTGGTGGCTCTTGGCTGTGGGCTATTCTTGACTCCTAGAGGCTGCCATGGGAGGCTCATAGCATAATACTCTACTTTCTCTTGGGTCGGCAGGAACGTGTCTCTCCGTCATCTTTACTTTGTGACTGTTGGACACACCTATTAAGAGAATAGCTGATTAGGACAGGCCCACCAGGATGTTCTACCTTTTATTAACTCCACTAATTGTGAACCTTAATCATATCTGCAAAAATCTATTTTGCCAAATAAGGCAACACAATCACAAGAGTGATTTCCCATCTTATCCATGGGTCTTGCCAACACTCTAAGGGAGGGGATTATACAAGAACTTGAGTCATTGGCAGTCATTTGAGAATTCTGCCCACCGCAGATCCTTGCAGGAGGAGGACAGCAATAACACCTACCTTATAATATTGTTTTGAAGATCATATGACATGACAGAGAGTAAATGCATCACTGTAAATGTTAGCTATTGTTTTTGTTGTTATAGAAGTCCGATGTGAATCTCCAGGGTATACATCTAGAATATGAACCACACTCTGTCCTTTGGGACTAGTTGGGTTCAGAGAGACAAGAGCAACTCCACTCAAGTGGGTCTTTTGGCAGTAGCACAGTTCCTCAAACTTTCTCTAACTTTCCAGACAAAAGTGTAGAAACACATAACCTTGAGTGGTCTGGGGTATATCTGAAAGAACCAGCCACTACTTCAAAATTTCTTAGAAGTCTTATGCTGAACTTTAAACTTAAAGAAAAAAATCATGGGAAGTTAGTATTCAACTCCAAAATATATGTGTTTCTTTTAAATGATAACTCTTTTCTCCCTTTGAACAAAAAATGGATACTCCAAGAAGATGTACCAAATTCATCATGCTGCTTTTTGAATCTCTTGACACATGAATGTGTTTGAATACCCCTGTTGAGAGGAAGTACAGCCCTAGTGCAGTGTTTTATCTCCTTTATCGTAATCACAATTGGGGACATTTTGAAGGCATATTTATTCGTTTATATATAATTGTTGATAAACTACATGCATGTACTACAGTGTTATATATTAAATACATGAGAAAAAATCAAAAATAGAAACTTTAAAAGGATAGGATGAAAAGTAAACATGAATAGACATTCTAACATTTGCTCCCTGTGCCCCAGTGGACCATCTTATAAAACCCCTGGTGTAGACACTCCTCTTGCAGACCTATAACCTAAAGCAGGGGTCCTAAAACTTTTTAAACAGGGGGCCAGTTCACCGTTCCTCAGCCCATGGAGGGCCGTTGGAGAGTGCAGCGCACATTCCACACATGCGCACTGTGGGCCCGGGACGAGTTGGCTGCTAAGCAGGTTAGGCAGCGGTGGCAAAAACACCCGTCGGGTCGGATAAATGTCCTCCACGGGCTGCATGTGGCCCTCGGGCCATAGTTTGAGGATCCCCGACCTAAAGGGTGTGGTGCAGATTCTGCTGCCCTTACCTACCTTCCTGCTGCCACCCCGTCTCCTTAGGAAGGTGCCTTGGTGTGTGGCAAAGGCATAAAGAGCTGCAGGTGAACTTCTCTTTATACTTTTCCTAGCACAGAAGCTAAACTTGTGGGGAGGAGGATCAAAGAGATAACAAGACTCTGTCTCTGTCTCTCCTCCTCTCAGTCTCTCTCTTGCTCTTGCCAATGTTTTGCTATGGAGAGGAAAAGTGCCCAGAGTGGAGACTAGGGGAGGAATCTAGCATTTATTGAGCACATATTGCATGTCAAGCTCTGTGCCAGGTACCTATTAGTTTGACATGATGGATATGGAGGAGCAATGAAGCTGAGCCCAGCTCTACACAGTAGAGTTAGGATGTTAACGTCTGTTTTATTCCACTGCCTGAGTTTTCAGCACTCTGTGATTTTTTGAAGAGATTTAAAAAGTGGTGTATTTATGTGGGAGGAAGGTTAGGATTAAATGGTATAAATATATGAACGCTTTAAGAATAGATAGGAGCTAGAGATATCAGATGCTCCACTTCGCCACTCTACAGTTCGCAGGTTGAAGTTGAGTCAAAAGACTCCTGCTGAAAGGGTCTTCAGAAATCACCCAGACCAAAGGTCAACAAACTATGGCTTGACTGCCAAATCCAGCCTGCTGCTTGTTATTATAAATACAATTTTGTTGGATCACAGCCAGGCTTATTTATTTACATATAGTCCAGGGCTGCTTTTGTGCTACAAAGGCAGAGTTGAATGGTTTTGACAGAGACCGTATGACCTCCAAACCTAAAATATTTACTCTGTGGCTCTCTACAAGAAAAGTTTGCCAACCTCTGATCCAGTACAGAGGTCTTTGAGCTATTTTGATGTGCATTCCTATTAGCATATAAATAAATAAATAAACACACATCCTTTAACCTACATGTGTGTATTTGTTTATTTATAAAGTAGTATTTAAGTGTACTGCTATTCTAATATATTTTCCACCATAAAACATTTATCAAAAATACATGTATAAAAATGAATTGAAAATAAAGTCTAGTATTTTCTTCCAGCACACATAGGGGTTAATTTGCAGACCTTTAATCTCCAGATCCTTCTCTGGTCTGGAGATATAGAAACTGGTCTGGACAATGATTCTTAAACTTGATGCTTATAGAGGAGCGCTAAGGTGTCCCATAAATAATAAAATAATTATGTCCAACAATTTGGATTTAAATTCAGCATAACCTTGAATTTCTCGCATTTGTCCCTTGCTACATTATGTTTATATGACAGATTTCATTAAAAAAGGCAATTTTGTTGCTAAAAAGTATTTTAAAATTCACCAGAATCCTTTTTTCAGTTAGAATGAAATCACTGGGATTGAACTTGTCCTCCCACTGTCAACTAGTAGAAAACAAGACAAAATATATGAAACTATTTTTAGACATTGGCTAGTAGGCAATGTAGGACTATGATCCTTAGAAGAAGTGAAACAAAGGTGTGAGCCTTACCGGCTGTCTGCTTAGAGGCACTACTCTGATTGTGCTGAATGATAGTCATGCTGAGATGAAGGGACAAGGATTGGAGTTTAGGGAGGCTGTGGTGGCTGTTATTTACGGTACACAGAGCCAATGAGAAGGAGGAAGTGAAGAGAGCTCCAGAAATCTATATAGGGATCCATTCAAGCCAGTTGCTGAATACTGAGCTATGTATATAGGGTATAACTCCATAAAGCTGAGCAAAGAATAAGCTATAGCAACTGGTGAGCTATAAACTAAAGAATTCTCAGAGTTCACACAGGGCCAGAGATATGTGAGTTGTGATCAGCCAGAGTGGAAGAGCTCCTTAAACACCCAAGGTATTCTGTAGCGATCCCAAAGGGTCATGCACTGGGAGTAAGGCTAGAGTAGCCCTTGAGTAGAGACTACTCTAGATCTGCCCTGACATAGCTTGAAAACAATTCTCAAAAAAAGAAAGCTAAATTGGAAGTAATGTGGCTGCCTGCTAGGAAATATCCAACATTCTTTAAGAGAAGACAATAAAATCTAATCTAATAAAAAAATCTCACATACACAGAAACAGAAGAATGTGACCAAGAGAAAAATAAGGCAATAGAAACAGACCTAGAAATGACAGTGATGATGGAATTATCAGACACAGACAAGAAAAAAGCTATTATAAATATGCTCATGGATTTAAAAGAAAATATGAACAGAATAAGGAGAGTAAGATATAAAAATGGACCAAATGAAACTTCTGGAAATAAGAAAATATAATATCTGACAGAAAAATTTACTGGATGGGACTAACAGTAGATTAGGCACTAGGAAAAAAATCAAATGAACTTGAAGACAGCAACAGAAATTATCTAACCTGAATCAAAAGGAAAAAAGGACTGAAAAAATTTAAAAGACCCTTAGTGACATGCGGCTCTTGACATTATGAAACCTAGTAGACAGGAGCAGGGTCAGAAAAATAGTTGAAGAAATAATAATGGAAAATTTTCCAAGTTTGTTGAAAACCATAAACCCACAGGCCCCAAAAGCTCAACAAACCTCAAGCAGTATCAACACAAAAGAAACCACCCAAGGCACATCTTAATTGAATTGCTGAAAACCAGTGATAAGGAGAAAATCTTAAAAGCTGCCAAAAAAAAAAAAAAAAAAAAGAAAACACCTATGAACAGAGGAGTAAGGATAAGAATGCAGGATACTGACAGAAACAAAACAAACCAGAAGACAATGGAATTGCATTTTTAATGTACTAAAAAATTAAAACCTACTGTTATGGGTTGAATATATGTTCCTTCTCACTCACCCAAATTCATATGTTGAAATCTTGAATACCAGTGTGGTTGTATTTGGAGCAAGAGCATAATTAAGGTTAAATGAAATCATAAGGGTAGGGCTCTGTTCTGATAGGATTAGTGTCCTTATGAGAAGAGATACCAGAGATCTCACTCTTTCTCTCTCAACCATGCAAGAACACATGGAGAAAGTGACTACCTGCAAGCCAGGAAGAGAGCCCTCACTAGAAACTGAACCTGCTGGACCTTAATGCGGAGTTTCTAGCTTCCAGAACTGTGAGAAAATAAATTTTGGCTGTGTAAGCCACCCAGTCTTGGTATTTTGTTATGGCAGCCCAAGAAGTTTAGCCCATCCACCAAACCTCAAACTCTGCCAATACAGAATTCCAAACCCAGTGAAAGTAGTCTTCAAATATGAAAAAAAAATAAAGACATTTTTAGATGAACAAAAGCTGAGAGAATTTATCATTGGTAAGCTTGCAAACAAGATTAGAGGAAGTTATTCAGGCTAAAGAGAAATTATGCCAGATGAGATCTATATAAAGTAATAAATATTAATAATTCCAGAAATGGTAAGTATATAGGTAAATATAAAAGACTTTCCCTCTTCTCTTAAAAATTCTCTTTAAGAAATAAATGAACATTTCAAGCAAAATTAACAGTAGTGTATTTTGCAGTTTATAACATATGTAGAAATAAAATGTTTGACAACTGTTAATATTACAGGAAAAATAGGAGAAACAAATAGAAGTATACAGTTATAGTGTTATTATATGTGAAGTAGATTAATATTATTTGAGAGTAAATTATAATAGAGATTCATATTCTAAAGCCTATAGAAATGACTGAAAAAATAAATAAAGAAATTATATATAATAAGCCAACAAGAAAGATAAAATGGAATGCTACAAAATATCCAATCCACAAGAAGGCATAAAAAGAGAAAAATAGAAACAAAGAGCAGTGAGACAGAGAACAGATAGCAAGATAATATATGAAAAAAATAGTCACATTGATAACTACATTAAATATAAATGGTTAAAGTGCTTCAATCAAAAGGTAGGGATTGTTAGAATGGATAAAAAGAGTAAGACTCAAATCTATGCTGTCTACAAGAAATTCACTTTAACTATAAACTAAGAAGTAGGTTAAAAGTAAAAGGTTGGAAAATGATATGCCATATACAACACTAAGCATAGAAAGCTAAAGTAGCTATATTAATATCAGACAAAGTAGACTTCAGAAGGAAAGATATTGTCAAGAATATAGAGTCACATTTCATAATTGCAAAAGGATAATTGCATTAAGAAGACATAACAATCCTTATTATTTCTATACCTAATAACAGCTTAAAATATGTGAAGCAAAACCTGATTAAACTGAGAACAAAATTACTCAAATCCACAACTACAATTAGAGATTTCAGCATTCCTTGTTCAATAATTGGTAGAACAAGTCGGTAGAAAATCAGTAAGGATACAGAGGAACTGAACAACATTATCAGTCAACTTGCCCTTACTGACACTGATAGAATATTTTGCCCATCAATAGCAAAATATACATTTTTTCAAGTGCACATGCAACATTCACCAAGATAGGCATGAATTAAGTCAGTATGCTCTCTGATCACAGATAATTAAATGAAAAATTAATAGCACAAAGATATCTGAGATATCCCCAAGTATTTGAAAAGTATAAGTACACAATACACTTCTAAATAACCTCTGAGTCAAAAAAGAAATCACAAGATAAATTATAGAATGTGTTTTGAATTAAATTAAAAAGAAAACATAACATATCAAAATTTGTGTGATGCAGTTAAAACTGTGCTCAGAGGAAAATTTGTAGCTTTAAGCACTTATAAAACTGGTTAGTTCCTGTGCCCCCATTTTGTAGGTAAGCAAACTGAGCCATAGGCATGTTGAGTGATTTATGAAACGCTGCATATTGGTTAGATACAAGTTAGAATTAGATTCTTCTGGATTGATTTCTCTATTTCTCTTTGACCATGTCTTTTAATTTTTTCCTTTGGACTTTGCTCAGTGTTTCCAGAGCAAACTGTCCAGTTACTGTTTTGTCACCTCACTCTCTGCTGATGCTAACCCTGAGTGATTAGTCTTCATAGGTATTAATAAGCATCATGGGAGGATGCAGTGTGTTTGGTGTAAAGCAGAGGTTGAAAAGTCTCAGGTCAGGAGGAGCAGACCGGGAGTGTGGAAGAGCTGGAGGAACGGCCCCCAGGGGGCACAGCGGCAAAGGGAAGTGGAAGAGAACATCTGTTGAGCGGCCACCCTGTGCCAAGCTCAGTGGAAATTGGTGTCCCAGCAACTGTGATGTAGTTAAGGAACCTGCCTAACACCATGCAAGTAGTGTTGGCCTTGGCTTTGAACTTAGTACTGAACGAATCCAAAACCCCATGCTTACGATGGAGTGAATCATTGCTCCTTCTTTAGGTTCATGCTCAGTACAGACCCCAGAACTCTTATCCACTGCAGCACATTTCCTCCACTTTAAGACAGGGAACAAACACAATTATGCCTTTCCTTTTTTGACAATTAGCCCACTTCACTGGTTTCTATCCCCAGCTGTGCTGCTGAGGGTCTTCACCTCCCCTCCCTGCATCACCAACACTGTACTCGCTCTAAGTCCAAATGTCCATGCTCCATTTCCGTGACAACGTTTCTTTTAGCAAGCAGTAATCCTTTTCCTTTAGGGAGCTGCATAATCTCAATCAAAAAAAGATTTTGTGTTTGAAGTCAAAGCCAGCCAGCGCAGCCCGTGGGGATTAGCAGGCGGGGGACATGGAACAGAGCACGTCCAGCCTGCTGGCCACGTGTGCAGGACTGCCCACGCCCCCATGGCTGCAGGTGAGCATGCACACCTGGTCACTCGCCTGCGGAGCTGGGCATCCTCGGGTGGCAGGTGCATCCTGCCAGGAGTTGCCCCCTGTGGACATTCCTGTGTGTCCAGATGTCTCACAGCACATGGGAAAGGGGCAAGTCCAGATTCTTTGGATGGCTTTACTAACAACACTCTGTTCCCCACACATGAAATTCAAGTTGGTGACAGCAATGAAGCATGGCGCGGTCTCTGGCCAAGCCTGCTATTGTTTGAATCCCGATTCTGCCACTTACTAGCCATGTGATTCGGGCCAGTCATGGACCTTGCTGTGCCTCAGTTTTCCCATTTATGAAATGGGTAGCTCATAGGGTCGTTGTGAGAATTAAATGAATTTACACACACACACACACACACATATATGAACTATGAGCCACAGTACATAGTGTGTGTGTATATGTAAAGTGAGTCAATCATGCTCTTCTACCTGCTTTAGCACATAGAAGAACATGGTTGGCTCAGAGTAGTGTGTTACAAACATTGGTTTATATTATTTTCCAGGGTGTTTCACTAGGAATCTTTGTTAAACGAGGTCAATGGCTCCCTCCGGCTCTGTATTGGTCAACAATTTTGGTTGCAAGATTGAACTCAGACCTGCTTAGGCCAAAATGAAAGTCCAAGAGTAGGTTCAGCTTGAGGCATGCCTGGTTTAGAACGGTGTCTGACATTTGCAAATATGAAGTCATAACCCCGGGAAAAACTGAGTGAATAGCTTCATTCAGAGATTTTGTAAGGATGTAATATGAGATTATTTTTTATGGATAGTCTTTTTTTGGGGGAGGGAAATAAACTTCTAAATATCCAAGTATATTTAAAAACCTAAAAAATATTCTCTTCTAATATTCATTTGTTCATTTCTTCAATCAGTCAATAAATATATACTGAGTGCCAAGTATGTATTGGAGTTTGGAACACAGGAGATACAGCACTAAGATCCCAGACAAAAGCCCTGGCCTCCTGGGCTTATTTTTTAGTGTTGGTGGGAGGAGAGAGACTCTTAGCAAAACAAATAACTAAATAATAGAATATGTTACAAGGAGACAGAACTGTGAAATAAAAAAATAAAGCAGGGATGGTAGTTGATGAGTGCTGAGATTTATTCCACATGAAAGTAGGTATTTTAAAAATTACTCCTGCCATGGGATGGGGAAGGGGGTATTTTATAGACCGGAAACCAGCTTAATGTTCAGAAACTGATGTCAACCTCCCTTCTTGAGAGGGGGAAACATAAGGCCCAGGGTTTGCATGGGATCGTGGACTTCTAAGTACTTTCACAATTGCCCTTCGCAGCACTACTAAGGATGCAAGTCTCCCTAAGCTTTTCCATTTAATGACATGGCAAGACACAGGGGCTCCAGGGGGGATGTGGGGAGGGTCCTGGGGAGAAGGCGTAAGTGTGACACTCACACGTCACGGTGCCTAGAGCGAGGCGACTGGCCAAGAGGGAACAAGCCCAGGTAGCACGCAGGAGAAGAAGTGCTCTTCACTTTCCTTTGTGTCCCAAGAGCGGGGCCCTGACTTCCCTGAGAACTGTTGCACGAGGACCTTGGCTCGATGTGCTGCTGAAGGTGGCGAGGCCAGCTCAGTGCCTTGCTCATCAAGAGAAGGGTGGGAGCAGACAGAAAAGACCGTGTGGCTCTGGAAGAAACACCTGTCTTTTGCCGGCAGCACGTTTCAGGCACCGCATTGCCATAAGGATGCAAAAATGATATGAGTTCCTCATGGGATTGTTCCGGGTCCAGGGCACCCACTGGGCTATGCTCTTCTACAAAATCAAGGTCACTGTGACTAGAAAGATGTGAACCCCAACATCCCCATTCCCTTATGCAAGTGGGGAGGTGGACTCTGGAGCCCTCTGGAGTCAATTGTGTCTCTGTCTCTGTCTCGGTCTGTCTCTTGCTGCATGGCTGCCTGAGCATGTCTGTCCCAAGAGTCAGAGGGCAGGAGGACACTTTGGTCTCACGTGGGAGCCGCAGGCTCAGCAGCAATGACTGATTGGCTCATGGGAAGCTCTGGATGAAACGCAACCTTGACAACCATTCTGCGATTATTCTTCCTGTGTAAGCCCAGGGCAGGTAGCCGGGACAGAGTCAGAGCAATCCTGCACACCTCCCCCTTTACCGCAGAGAAGCACGATTACAAAACCGAGGGTAGGGATGGACTGGACAAGAAGAGACTAGTGGATACAATTGTGTTTTGGGGTCAGGCAGAAATGCGTTCAATCCCTTCTAGTCTGTGAGTGACTTAATCTGAATTTCCTTTCCTGAATAATGAAAATAATAGGACTTGCTGTGATGCGATTGAGTGATTATATATATATATATATATATAAAACCAGACATAGCATTACATAATGCACATCTGTGCATTTCAAAGACTATTATAACAGTAATAATAACAAGGGCATTGTTGTTATTAAATGTCAAGGTATTAACCAAGGCAGATAATCATGCCTACTCCCTGGATACCCGGTCAGACACAGATGCTTGTTGGGTCACCACGACATAACTCATGGTGGCCTTTGCTATGCGACAGAGGAGTGGGAGAGACACCAGATTTAGAATCGCAAAGTCTGAATCGAAGTGCCAGCCAGTTCTGCCACAGACTAATTTTGTAACCCTGGGGAAACATGCTGCATCTTAAGAATTTGATATTATAAATGAACACATTAAAATAAACGTTTAGAATATAGTAATAATGTATAAAAAACAATAAACTGGCTTTGACCACCCAGAAATCCTCTTTTCCTCATCTCTGTCCCCCTCCGCACTCTGTGCTGTCCTCCTCCTCACCCTGAATTTTAAATTTATCATTCCTTGCGAGCAAGCTTCTTAATCTCTCATACATTTGTTAAGAAGATTGAATGACCCTCGTAAGCAGACAGTGCAATGCAGATAGCCTGGTTTCTACATCTGCAATCCTTACATTTCCTGCTACCAGAGTCTGAAATAGGGTCTTTCTTGGCTCTCTACCTTGTGAACCTGGTAGGTTTCTGGAGGAAAATCCAAAAATATTTGGAGGTCCCCCTACGACTGTGGCCCTCAAGGGTTTTTCACTCTCACAGTAGTCTACACTCAGCCTCCAGAAATTTGTCAAAATTACCATTTGAGTCTTTCTACCAGTTTATGACTCCAGAGGCAGCTTCTCTAGGTAAGCAGATCTCAAGACTGTCTCTCCATATTTCACAGTGACAGTTTTTCCTACATTTCCAGTTCTCTCATGGGTCCAATACAATTATTAATTTTTAGGTTGTCCAGTTTTTCCTTAGTGTAAGGATGGGTATGACAATTTCCAAGCTCTTCATGTGTCAAAGCTGAAACTGGCTGCCCTGTATTTGCCTCCTTAAGAGCTTACCTGATTATAAGGGGGCCCATCAGAATAAACTCCCTTTGGATTAAACCTGATCCCAGGAGAGATATGCCATTGTACGCATAGGTACCACCCACACCCCAGGAGAGGGTTTATGAGAGGTGTGTACACCATTGGGCAGGAACCTTGGGGACCATCTTAGAATTCTGCCTACCAGGCCTCACCAGTGCAGCGGATCCTTGAACATAGTTCCAAAGGATGAGTGGAATGAGCCCGCCCAGAAGATGGAAAAAGCATCTGAGGCAGACGGAACAGCATGTACAAAGAAGAGAGAACATAGTGCAGTCGCTATCAAGATCCAGATGCTATCTCCAAACTTATTAAATTGTATGCATTAAATATGTGCAGGTTTTTGGTCTATCAGTTATGCTTCAAAAAAGCTATTTTAAAAAAAGATCCAATTACTAACTTACTTTATTTTGGGGTTGCATCTTGAGATGAGAAATTTCACTTTGGGGAAACAGATAGCCAGCCAGCAAGAATTAAAAATGAAGGACTCTTTCCATCAACCAAGAGAATCTTGGATTATTAGTGTTGAATGTCAGGATGGGTAGGTCACCTGAGGCAATGTTCCAGGTGAGCCACTTCCCTTGTATCTGTGGTGATTGGGTTGATGGATATGGTTGTTTCCTTCCAGAAATGTTGCCGCCTGAACTCTAATGAACTATAGCTTTAATGAACAAGGTCTTTTTACAGAAGTGTTGTGTCTCTTCAATTATGTCTTGTTAAGCAAACCTTTTCCTTATTTTCTTTCCCCAAACAAAAAAGGTAAAAAAAAAACAAAACCAAAAACCCTACACCTTCCTTTTTAAATCTGGGGAAAGGAGTTCTAATAATTATAGATGGTTTCCCTTTTGTAATTATATAAATGTCATTCTTTGCTTGGACTGTCGTTTTACTGGGCATTTTTATCAAAGATGTTTACATTTCTGCAACACGTTTGAAACAAACGAAGCAGCCATTCTGCAGAGAAATGGCATTGACGGTTGCCATGGGAACTGTGTGAAGTCACAGAAAGTAGATTATCTCATAATGCATTACCCAGTGTCAGAAACAGGCAGCCCGACTAGAGAACAAACTACCAATTAACGAGCGACAATTCAGGGGCAGAGAATAGGAACAAAATAGAAGGCTGCCTCTGAAAGGTCATGTTCAAGCTAATTTATTGGTTACTTTGCTCTACCCAAAACAATTATTCTGATTGCTTTCTACCCATATAAATCTATTGTAACCAGTTCAGACTTCTACATGAGGAAAATCTAGAAAAGTAGAATTTAACATTTTGGAGAAATGTTTGGCATTTGTTTTTAAAAAATCAATTATTTTGCTCCCACACTGAGAGATTTTAAAATTACTATTTATTTTTATTTATGAAAATCTTTGGGAGGCAGTAAACTTAATTAGGAGTGTGAGAGTTCCAATATCAAACTGCTTGGGTATGAATTCTAGTTTTGCCTCTTTTTACTTTTTTGGCTTTGCACAGATAACTTTACTCCTCCAAGCCTCAGCTTCCTCAACTGTAAAATGGGAATAATAACACCATCCACCTCTGCATCTCATGGGCTCATTTTGTGGATTAAATAAAATAATCCAAACAAAAAGCTTAGCATAAGTCCTACCATACGTGTTCTATATGTGTTTATTGGTGTTTATCTAAAGAAAGTATCCACCTATAAAGATATACAACTGGGCATTTATTGAAACCTTAAAATCTGTACCCCCATAATATGCTGAAATAAAAAAAAAAAGATATACAACTATTTGGTACCCATTATTTAAAATAAAAAATTAAAAAAGTATCCAGATTTTTTATAATAGATAAGGCCTGTTCTTGCAAAGTCAGGAATTTCAATAAAGCTCGTCTTGTGAACAAAAAAGGAAAATCTGTATTGATAACAATGTCTAACTTAGACTATCAGCAAAATCACCTGGAAATCCTTATCAAACCATAGATTTTAGGGCCCCACCCTAAACCTACTGATCAGAATCTCTTGATAAGAGGCCCAAAATCTCTCAAAGGTTTTAAATGACCTCCCTGAGAGAGTCTGATTTAATGTAACCAATCCAAGAATCACTTTTTGTGCTCATAAGAGTCATTTTGTTGTGTTCATTGGGATGCATTTTTCTAAATTCCATCTTCTGAGTTTGATCAGCTCCTCTGGGGTGGTACCAGGCTAATGAATATTTTAACAGACATCTCAGGGGATTCTAGTGCAGGTAGTACAAAAAGCATAAAGTATAAAGAGAGTCTCTCTAGGTCCTTTCCTCACTCAGCCTCACTTCACCAGAGGGAGGGACCCACAGATGCTTAGGAGTATGGATGGAGTTTTTCATGGAAAGAACAAAGAGGCTAAAACCTCTTTCTTCCATGTGTCAAGCTGCTACTCTCTCTGTCTCTTCTGTAACACAGATTGCTTTTCTTTCCTCTACCTCCCTTATAAGACTAAATATTAATAGACACCAGGCTGGGGCCCCTGGGAAGTGGCTTAGGCCACTTCTGTTCTCAGTGAGAAAAGAAACCTTCCCTTTGGACTTGTTCTTCTACATTTCCTCTAGTTACTGGAATTTAGAGAGTCGAGGAAGTGATGTACTGGTTTAACAACTAGGTCTCAGAAAAGCAAACAAAAAACAAGCCCTGATTTGTAGCACATGCTAATTACTATGGTGTAAATACTCCCTCCAAGGCTGATTCTAAGATACCAACATGTAGTTACTGCACAATCTGTTCTAGGGACCCAGTCCAAGCCAGCTTCAGTATATCTCTGGGCAAAATCAGAGGATCAGGTTGTGGACCCAGCAGAAATAAAGACACTATGGCTGGAATAGTGTCCACTATTCTAATAGTCCAATAGTGTCCACTTGGCTAATGTATAATCTTGGCCTTAAGCCAGAGCCACAAATGAGGGTTCTCATAACTAATGTTTGGCCCAGCTCAGTTCACCAGAGTAGAAGTCCACACAAAAAGGGCAGATAAGTTTCTTTGCAAATGCTGACTTCAGTTGGTTGGTGGCTGTGGCCATAGTGCTGTGTGGAACAGATTCTGAGGCTCTGTGTTGGTTTATGAGGGTGATTACTATGATTGGTTAGTGAGGTCGGAAGCAGACATGGAACAGAAGAGTGAGGGCACGTGTGTTTACCATCCATGATGTAGGAATTCCATCCATTTAGAAAATACTGAGTTTTCATTAAGTTTCAGGCACGGTTTTAGGCACTGAAGATAGAGCAGTGACCAAAATAAGGATCCGACATCCTGGTGGGAGATGGAGACACACAATAAACAAATCTGTCTATAACATGTCAGGTGGTGTTGAGGCTACGAAAAAAAAAATAGGTTAAGGGCAAAAAGAATGATGGGTGAGAAGCACTATGTGAGATGGTGTGGTCAGGAATGGCATCTTGATAGAGTGACAGCTAAGCAGTGATTTGAAGGATGTGAAGGAGTGAGAAATGTACTACTGAGGTCTGTAGCGCTGGGTCCAAAGCTCTAACTGGAAATAAAATAAGAATTTCCCATCTGCATATAGCCTTCAAATCTAAATAGGCAGTTTGCCAAGAATTCAAGGGTTTTATTCAGATGGATTTCCATTGGAAAAACGAACGAACCCAGTATGGAGAGTTGCTCTAGCTGAGGGCCCATCCCTGGAAGAGGGAAAAGAAATGAGATTACACGTGTATAAGAGGGATAAAAAAATACCTGTCCTGTCAAAGGAGATGCTTCCAATGATACAGCATTTTGAGGAAGGAAAGGAAGAACCGACAATTAGCTTACTACATTTTCAGTCTTGGGCATTTTTCCATGCCAAGATAAAAACTCCTGGGTCTTAGACACAGTGAGGTTGGTTCTGTAGAAAGGCGCAAAGAGTTTGGAGGCTGATACGGATAGATCTCAATTCCACTTCTGCCACTTTCTCAGTTTTTCTTCGGGAAGTGTGTACCGAATACCTGTCCAATGCCACGTCTATGCTAGATACTTGGAGGCAAAGGTGTATAAGATTCTGCCCTCTGCTCTGGGAGCCCCCGGTCCACTGAAGAGCTATGGTGAGAGACCAAGGGTGAGATATTTAACCTCACCGACTTCATAAGTAAAATGCAGATAACATTTCTATATTCTTCTACTAATACCCTTGAAGAATATGAAGGATGAAATGTGATAATGCAGAAAAACAAAACTTAACCAGTTCCTAGAGGTACCCAGGACACATAAATTTCTTTGTCCATCTTCTTTGTCCATCTTTCTTTGCCCATGGTCCTTCCAAAGTTGATGGAGGTTAGGGCCACTCACATGATGTGTTCTCCTGCCCGTTCCTCTACTCTGGTCAAAATGAAAATCAAGAACAGCCTCAGAAGGAAAACAATTCACAAAAAAATGCACCATGAGGGTGAGGGGTGGGCCTGGAAATTGGAGGCTCTTTCTCCTCTGGTTTGCTTCATCTTATGGTAAATCCACCTTACCATGAATTTTACCCTGAAAGTCCACTCATATTTCAGTTGTTTAGGACTTGAAGTGGTTTCTCCAAAGAGAAGATGTTGCTGTTACCATGCAATTTCATTCAAATTATGAGTTCCAGAGGATCCTTGCACCCCGACTTCCATGAATGCTGAGTTCTCAGGCAATGCTAGATGGGGATTCAAGAAGCTGGCACTGGCTGGCATGAGCGGAGGCTCTATCTGCCACAGCCAGAGATAGTAGTGCTGATAAACTAGTTATCAATGAAAGCATGGCAGTAACCTAGAGATGGCCTCCATTTAAGTTTCGGATCTCCTGCTGTCTTTCCTTCTTGTTCTTTTTAAAATCAGATCTCTTATTCTACCCTCACCACCCAGTCACCTACCAGCTGGTAGCATCCTGGAGTGGTTTTGGGGAGAAGGTGGGAACAGGGAGAAAAGGGTATGGGATGGGTAGTAAAGGGGTTAGTGCAATGGGAGTCCTAGGGAGGGGGCTTGGATTATCAAACATTAGGAAGGCATTTGTATTGATTTTCATCTCCTGCCTATATAGGTGGCAGTGTGATGCGTGATGGAATTTTGGGTCTCATCTCTTCCTTCTAATACCACGTGGGAAAGTGCAAATTCTAGGGTTGCTTGGTGCCCGTGTAGTGAAATCAGTAGATTTTCAGCTGGCTGTGTGTATGCATGCATTTAGATGCTCTGAGTCAGGGAAGACTGATGTCTCTACACTCCAAAGCCTTTATTTATTTATTTGCACACGACATATTTAATTCCAAGGTGCTCAAGGCATTTTGCAAACATTAAATTAACTGTTAATCCCCTCTGTGTCTCTATAAAGCAGTGAAAAAAGTTCTTTATTATAAAACATTATGGAATAAATCTGAAAAATAGACTTAGAAATAGGGATAATCAAGAGAGATGAAAAGAAGAAGAAGATGCAATAGGAGAAGGAGAACTAGATGAGTAGAAAAGACTCCTGCAGCTCTCAGCCAAGTTGGGAAACATCTAGCAAATTTTCTCTGCACCTGGGGCCTACGCCAGCTGTCCAGCATTCCATGTGATGACTCTGTGTGTTTCCAGTTCTACTTTAGAAGCTGGATGACCTTGAGTAAGGTACATTCCCCCTGGAAGACTAAATTTCCACCATTGTCAAATGGGGATTGCAACAGTATCTACTTCATAGATTTACTTTGAAGATGTGTTCTTCACAGTAAATCTATGAAGTAGAAGACATCGTAGGATTGCAATAGGAGTCATCTGTGTCCTCATCATCACCATCATCTACAAACATCAAGAAAATTCTATCTTGGTCATTGCAGCTAAGGGAATTATTTCTCTCCAGCCAAATCTGTGTCTAAAAATTCTCTATGATAGATTGATTACAGAAATGTCCCCAGTTCTCCATACCCCACTATATCTATACCCTTAACAATGTGACTTTTCAGCCTCTTCCATTAGGGGGATTCTATTTACCTGTATCTTGAATGTGAGCTGGTTTTGTGACTTGCTTTGGCCAAGTGAATACAGAAGAAGTGACGTTGTTCCAGTTCCGAAGTCTAGACCTCAAGTGGTCTTGCATGCTTCTATTTGCCCTCTCAGAAACTTGTCTTGCAGGCAGAGAACAAATCCAGGTGAGCCTGTGGATGATGAGGAACATGTGGTCCAGGCATCGTCATCACCCCAGCTGACAACCATCCTAGCTTGATCCTTTCTCAATCACCTGTCAGCTGACCACAGGCACAGGAGTGAGGCAGCAGGTACAGCTTGTGCTTGGCCCAGATCAGCAGGACCATTCATCTTACCTGTAAATGTGTGAGTAATGAAAAATGGATGCTGTTTTAAACCCACTAAGTTTGGAGAGTGGTTTGTTATACAGAAAATTCAGGGACAAGGAACACATATAGTGTGTGGTGTGTAGGTTGGTTTGACAAAAGCACAAACCATACAAAGACAAGTGTTGGGACATCTCCTTAGAAAAGTTAGTTGAGGCTAGATTGTGAAGGGTCTTGAATGTCAGGTTAAATATTTTGGTGGGAAGTCAAGAGCTATTAAAGAATTGGAGCAGGTTAGTGTAATATATACTACATTCCTGACATTAAGGCAGATAGTGCCTACTTTTGCCAATTGGATGCTAGTGTCTTAATTTTTCACTTGTTGAGGTTAGTTTTAGCTACTTTTGTATGTAATTTTTCTCAGCACAGCACCTTGGCTTGCTAATAATTTATTTCAAATCATTTTCACTTAAAAAGAGGCAGGGAGAGTCGTAGAGAAATAGATGTATGAGAAATTCCTGTAATTCAAAATTGATCAAGTTTTTTTTTCCCTTTCTTTGTTGGAGTCCCTGGAGGAAGAGAGCACCATGCTTATCTTTTATTTGGTGCTAAGGAAATCAAAGACTCCAACCTTGGTGAAGAAAAATAAAGAGCCGATTATTTGAACTCTCCTGGTTTATAACGTAAGCTACCAAGTGGGAGGTCCAGATGGAAAATTTTCTCTGATTGACTGGCAGTCAGCGGCAGCTGAGAGAGCTTGGGAACTCACATCCTCCACTTTGCTCGACCAATAGCCCCACTTCAGGTCATTTGTACACAAACCTCGTGGTGGGCTCTGAAGACTACATGAGATCCTTGATGTTATTATGTTAGTGATGGGAACCTCTTTGTGGAAGTCAGGAGGGAGAATGCAATGAAACAGGACCTACTGGAAGATGTGGTAGATTGATTACGTCAATGGTCCAAATTCTCTGCTCTTCCCTGTACCCAGGCAGCGGTCGTGTAACTCTGTGGTGGCCTCCCACTCTGAATCCAATACTGAGTTTAGCCATGTGATGTGCTTTGGCCAATAGGATCTTAGCTAACGTGACTCGGGCCAAGATTTAAAAAGTGTTCGTGTGATGGCACTTGCTTTTGCACCTTGGCTGTCACCACGAGAGCCTTCTCGAGCTAGCCTGTGGGAGGATGAAAGAGATATGGTTGCCTAGTTATTCCAACCAGGGCCATCCTAGACTCGCTAAGTAGGCAGCAACCTTCACATCTGTGGGCAAGTCCAGCATAGCCCAGCCAGAATCGGAAGAGCTTCCTAGCTGGACACTACAGATGTGTGAATAGGAAATGCCATTATTGAGTGCTACTGAGGTTTTGTGGCTGTGTGTTGCATGGCATTATTGTGACAATAGATAACGAATATATCCAATGACTGCACTTGGTGTGGAAAAGGAACCCTTGCAGAGTCCAGAACACACTGAAGGTTTTCATGCCCCACTGCTGTGGCACGTACCCGTGAATAAGTCCTTCAGCCTTACTATATTTTATTATGTATTATTATTATTAAGCATATTTATTTATTAAGTATTATTCTTCTGTTTCATTACAGTTTTAAATTTTAAAATTGAAGTTACACCTTTACCAAAGTTGAGAGGTAGTATAGCATAGTGTATGTTCTTGCATTCATGAATAGAATTTGCAGGATCTATAAAGCATGTTGGGAAAACATTGCATTTTTCTTTGCCTTAATATCTCCACACAATTTACCTTCCTCATGAATATAGGCAGCAGACTGTGGCTGTGTTAGCCGTACCTGAGAGAATTTGTCAACAATAGAAATTGATATTTTTATACTCTGTTATTGCTATTGCTCATGGCTACTTTGGACTTATGTTAGATATTAGACCCACCACTGAATCTTGCTGTTAATGTGATAACAAAGAAGCATGTAGGTTCTTGTGTTGTATTTTAAAATATTTTGATAGCTCTATGGAGATATGATTGGGTGCTATTGTAATTCTATGTGTTTTTAAAAGTTATTTATTTATTTTTATCTTATTTATTTATTTTTTTAAAATTTCAGACTATTACGGGGGTACGAACATTTTGGTTACATATATCGCCTTTTCCTTGCCCAAGCCAGAGCTACAAGTGTGTCCATCCCCCATACAATGTGCTTCACACCCATTAGTTGTGAGTTTACCCATCCCCACCACCCACCTCCCACCCACCCGGCACCCAGTGAATATTACTTCCATGTGAGCACCTAGGTGTTGATCAGTTAGTACCAATCTGATGGCAAGTACATGTGATGCTTGTTTTTCCATTCTTGTGATACTTCACTTTGAAGGATATTCTCCAGCTCTATCCAGGATACTATAAGAGATGCTAGTTCACCATTGTTTTTTATGGTTGAGTAATATTACATGAAATACATATACCACATTTTATTAATCCACTCATGTATTGACGGGCACTTGGGTTGTTTCCACATCTTTGCAGTTGTGAATTGTGCTGCCATAAATATTCCAGTGCAGATGTCTTTATTATAAAATGCCTTTTTTCCTTTGGGTAGATGCCTAGCTGTGGGATTGCTAGATCAAATGGTATTTCTATTTTTAGTTCTTTGAGATATCTCCAAATTACTTTCCACAGAGGTTGTACTAATTTGCAGTCCCATCAGCAGTCTAAGAGTGTTGCTATCTCTCCACATCCATGCCAGCATTTGTTGTTTTGGGACTTTTTGATAAAAGCCACTCTCATTTGAGTTAGGTGATAGCTCATTGTGGTTTTGATTTGCATTGCCCTGAAGAGTGGAGATGTTGATAACTTTTTTATATGTTTCCTGGCCATTATTCTGTCTTCTTTTGAAAAGTTTCTCTTCATGTCCTTTGTCCACTTTTTTAATGGGGTCGTTTGATTTTTTTCTTGTTAATTTCCTTCAGTTCTATATAGATTCTTGTTATCGGCCCTTTATTGGATGTGTAGCATGCAAATATTTTTTCCCATTCTGTAATTTGTCTGTTCACTCTAATGATAGTTTCTTTGTGAAGATGCTTTGAAACTCTAGCTGTAGTCACAAGAAGGGAATATGCTGGTGCTAGGAGACCTTAAAGGATTTCTGGTCTCACTCAGAGTAGCGAGAAGTGTGGTTCACGTGTGTGTGTGTGTGTGTGTGTGTGTGTGTGTGTGTGTGTTTATAAAGCATTAGCTCTATATTATCCCCTAACTTCTGGCAATGAGGAATATTTCTTAGAAATTGAATTATTTTTAAATGGCATCAGAAGTCTACATTTTCTCCCTGACAATTTATGTTCTTCAGTTGCTATGGCCTGCTTCTTCCTACCACCAAACAGCCTCTGTCTCTGTCTCTATCTCTCTGTCTCTGCCTTTGTCTCTCCCCTGTGTATTTAATTCTTCACTCACTTGGCTCTGCATTCCTTACAGAGATTGGACAGGAGTTACTGTATTAAAAGAAAGAAGGATGCTTTCAAGGCATTATTTTTTCAGCACCATGGACAGAGGGGTACATCAAAAGTTTTGGTCTTGATGTTCTTAAATGCTGGATTTGAGCCCAATCTGGTCATGACACAAGAAAGGGGAAAGAAGTGGGCTGGAGGCACTGATGTGAGCAGGCTAGGTGAGATGCTGACATGAGCTAGAACCTGCATGTGCTACTGTCAGTGTCAAATCCAGGTCCCATTGTGTAAACGCCTATGGGAGTCTCCACTTTCTTGACTATGCGCTGAGTCCAAGCCTTCAGCAATGGAATATTTTAGAGCAGGGAGAAAGATTGACTTCCCAATTAAGATTTCCTAGGGCTAGGATTTAAATTGGCTTTTGTTTCCGCAGCAGACACGAATAGTCACAGAGGCAAGAATGGCCAATAGCACACTGGTTGGAAAATAAGGGGCATTTGTAGATGGCTTAGCGAAGGACAAGCCACACCCAGCTAATCAAGAGTAGGGAATAACCAAGAGCTTAAGTGCAAAAGAATTTTAAATCCGGTGTAAGCTGGCTTTATAGGATTGCTAATGGAATTTGTGCAGGGCCTGAGACGGAAGGGACACAGAAGAAATGACGACATGTCAAGATAATTTTTTCAACAGTTTTTTTCCCCCTTCTCCACCCATCTGAATACTAAACTGGTTTTGCAACCAGTCTAATTTGGATAACATAATAATAAGCACTTATAGTAGAATGTGTCTAGGGGCTAAAAACCATATATTTAGTGTCAGACATATTCTTTGCATTCCATGTAAACTTGGGCAAGTTATTTAATTTCCATAAAGCCCCAGCCTTGGATATTCCTTGTGAATGGTAGCCCCAGAGCTGGGTGATGCATGTACCTCCTGGCTGAATGTGGTTTTCTGGAGACTTATCTGAAAATGGGGACAACATCTTTCTTCCTCAAGGCGATGTTGGGAGAGTTGGGTAGGTTAATGCACATAAATTGCTCAGCTTGGTAACTGACATAGAGTAGTCATGCAATAACTACTGGTTATTAATGTGGCCATGCGCCAGGGATTTTATAGGATTATTGAGTTTAATCCTCACAAATATCCTATCAGGCAGACCTTGCCCAAAGTCCTACAGCTAGTAACTGGAACATTTCGGGTTTAATTTAGGTAGCCTAACTCCAGAGCCTGTACTTTTAACCAGTGTATCTTGACTAACGTGTACAGTTTTCTTCTTTCCTCCCTCACTCCTCCTTCTTTTCCTGCCTCCTTCTTAATCACTTACCTCTCTATATCTACCTATTTACCCATCTATCCATCCATCTTCATCATCATCATTATCCTGATCATCTCTATTATTCATGTCTGCCTACCTATCTCTCTCGATCATCTATCTTTCTATTATTTATTATATTTACACATATTTCTGTACATATAGCTAGTCCAATAATACAGAGAACAAAACTGAAGCTCATAGAACTCAACCCAGATAACAGACCCCAACTAACACAGCTGATTTTCTAGTCTAGAACTATCTGACTTCAAAACCTGTGCCGGATTTTTTTTTACTACATCAAGACTATTATTAAATGTAGTTGCAATTCTTTTACAGCAGAGTTATTTTCAATTTCACTGTTAAAATATCCATAGAAGTGTTGACGACTCTCTCCTTTACCCATTTGAGTTTGTAGCAAACAAGAAAGCAAATTTTAATGAGAGGTATTAGAGCTGACGTTTTGGGGCTGGAGGGTACATATTTTCAGGCATTAGGATGGCAGACTTTAACACTCACACACTGTCAAAGGCTGTGGTGGTTTTGTGTCTGGCTGTTTTGTCCTTTTCCCAGGCACTGCCACAAGTACTACTACTGTTTTAAAAGCAATGAGCTTGCCTAGAGAAAAGTGGCACCTACAGAAAGTGTGACATGCCCTGCACATTTATATATAGAGACACTCTATGGAGCCAACGCAATTTTTGCAGTAACAGAAGAGAGTTGGAAGCATACAAATCCAAAACAGCAGGTAATCCTCAAATCATAACTCTTTAGCTTTGGAATGCATGGAATTCATTGGGATAATTTTGCATCTGATTAACTTTCCTAATTAGGCTTCCCATAAACCAGCATGACCTCTTCAGCATCTCTCCCAGAATACATAAATCCTTCGGCAGAAGCTCCCTATAATTTGGGAGCTGAGTCCTGGGTAGTGTCCTTTTCCATCTTTGTGTCCATTACTCAGTTGCTGCCTCTCTCCTTAACATCTTGTGCTTCATCCCACCCTGCTGGGTCTCAACAGATGACCTCACTCCAGCCCCACCAAGGAAGTGGAGATCTACAGGCATGATTATTTCCACTTCTCTCACACTCATCTCCAAAAAAGATGTCTAAGCAAGCACCTGTCTTAGCTTTCCTGGAAACTCCCAATTTTAATTATTCTGTCCTGTTTTCCCAGTTAATCTTCAAAATCCTTGGAAATGCCACTATTTTTTTAATCCAGCATCGATCTCCCTAGATTGCTTATCTTGGCCCCCAAATGGCACAAACTGCTTTCTGTGTTCAGACATTTTGTTGAACAGCATAGGCATTTGCCCAAGTTTACTGCTTTTCTTCCTGCCTCAGAGGAAGAAGTTGTCCCCACTTTCTTCCAAAATAAACCATCGTCTTGTGTCCTGGATCCAGTTTCCCTTCCGGAGGTAGTGCTAGTCTTTGTTTTTCACTATTTTCAAGCTCCTCTTTTCTACTGGCTTCTTCCATAAGCCTCCAAACATACTTTGGTGGTCTCCATACAAAAATAAAAACAAAGACAAAAAGAAAGTAAAACTTTCTTGGAACTCCACATTTTCCTCAAGCTGCTGTCTGACTTTTTCTTCTCTTCAATTACAGTTATTTGTCTTTCTCTCTCGCTTATTACCTGCCACAGTCTTTCTTTTGTTTTCTCTTTCTGCTGAAACCATACATTGTAAGGAGACCAATAACCTTCATTAAAACATTTTTTTCACACTCTATTGTTGCTTTTTGGATGTCTGTTCTCTCCCACTAGACACTCTGCTCTTTGAGGTTGAGAAGCCTTCTTAATTCTGTGTTTTGGAGTTCAACAGAAGACCTAGCATATTGGAACTTAACTCACATTTGTAGAATGAATGAGCCCTGCCAAATCTAGTGGCTCCCTTTCATCATGACTCTAATGTCACCTCTTCTCAGATGCATGTTCCACTTTTGGCCATCCATCCTTCTTGTAATTTTTATATTCTGGATTCTATGACATAGTTCTCTTTCCCTATTTCCACTCCAATTTGCTCCTAAAAGGGAGGGATGGATAGGGTATTATTCATTCTTGTATCCCTAGTGTCTTACACAAGGTCACAATAAACTGGATGGGTGAATCACACTGGATATGTAAAACTTTTCTGTACTTGACTTTCATTCCAAGGCAGGTATTACCTAAATAGGTTTTTAATTCTCAGAAATCTCTGCTCTTTCCAGTATGTGATAGTTTGAACTCCACCTTATTTATATCCACGGATCATAAAACACTTGCTGCTAATAAGTATGGAATACTCTCTTTGTATTTAACCTCATTTTAAAAAAATAAGTAGCCTAAAGAAGTTCTAAATCTCATTTTAAGTAAGAAATCTGATTGAAGGTCAAGTGTGCCTTATCTCTTCTTGCAATGAGAAGCAATAAATGTGCCCAAAGCTACCCGCAAGATGAGTGATTAATATGAAATTAAAAGCTAGACTTATTGCCCCAAAGACTATGTATGTGATAGGCTGGTTATAAAAAAAAAAGTGCCTCAATTCTTTACACCTTCCTGTATCCTTGTCCTTTGCAGTGTGATTTTTCAGCCACCCCTCACCCTTGCCCCTGAGTCTCTGCTGGCTTTATAACCTGCTTTGTCCTGTTGAGTGGGTGGTGTGGCTCTATGCCAATTTCCAATATCCATTTGTTCCTTTAGACCCCCACCATCTCCATGTGAACAAAACCAGACTCATGCATTAAAGCAAAGACCACATGAGGCAGAGATGAAGCAGTGCAGCTGAGACCAACCTGGACCAGTCAAGACTGGCCAGCTGACCAGGGACTCAGGAGCAGGTCCAGCCAACCAGCCAAGCTCACCTAGCCCAGCGGTGCCACTCTGTGGACCCACAGATGTATGAGCTAAATAAATGCTTAACATTTTAGGACATCGTGTTTGGGATGATTAACATATCTAGACAAAGGAAAAGGCTGAGTCAAAATGGTCTCATTGGTGTGTCTAACCATCTTAATGACAAAATCATGACAACTGTCTGACTGAGCCAGCGGATTACCTTGATGTTTTAAAACAGCTTTGTTGAAATATAATTCACATACTGTACAATGCATCCATTTAAAGTATGAAATTCAATGGTTCTTAGCGTGTTCTGAGTTGTGCAACCCTCAGCACAAGCAATTTTAGAACATTCTGTAGCCCTCCCAAGGAAACCCCCACCACTCCCCACTTCTCGTCACCCCTTCCCTGAGCCCTAGGCAACCACAAATCTACTCTCTCTCTATAGATTTTCATATATGGAAATAGCACGTAAGTTGAATCATACCATATGTGGTCTTTTGTGACTGGCTTCTTTCACTTAACATACTTTTTTCAAGGTTAATGCACATCGTAGCATCTATCAGTACTTCATTTCTTTTATTGAGGAATATTATTTCATTATATTTTGCCAGTTGGGTTGTTTTCACTTTTTGGGTGTTATGACTAATGCTTTTGTGACCATTTGTGAATAAGTTTTGGTGGGGACCTATGTTTTCATTTCTCTTTTATATATACCTAGGAGTGCAATTGTTCGGTCATATCACAACTCTATGTTTAATCTTTTGAAGAACTGTCAGACTATTTTTTTCACAGAGGCGGCACCATTTTTCATTCCCAACAGCAGTGTATGGGTGTTCTAATTTCTCCACATCCTCACCAACACTTGTTATTATCTGTATTCTTGATTATAGCCATCCTAATGTAGCTTATTGTGGTTTTAATTTGCAATCCCCTAATTGCTGATGATACTGAGATCATTTTATGCATTTATTGTGGCCATTGCATATCTTCTTTGGAGATGTGTCTATTCAGATCCTTTGCCCATTTTTAATTGGGTTATTTGTGTTATTATTATTGAGTTCTATCTTGATTGACATTTACTGTGTGAAAAGCTAGCATTTCAACTGAAATGCGGTTGCCTGGTGTTTTCTACTACGCCTTGCCTTTGGTTGGTGGTTCCCATAAGCACTGACCACCAGATATAAAAAGGAAATCTTAAAAACATAACTTCTTGGGCCCTCCCCTCAGAAAGTCTGATCCAGTAGGGGTGGAGAAAGCTCAGGAACTTGTATTTAAATCCAAGCACCAAGGTGATACTAGCAATCTGCTAAATTTGGAACCACTGCCTGGGCCCCTATATTCCTAGGTGAAGTAATGTTGAGAATAATGGGACTGACTTGGATATTGCAGGTCAATATCAGGAGAAATAAAGGCTTCTAACTCTTGTACCCTTGTATATTACTTGCACCACATATGTAGGCTTAATAAATGCTGTGTTTGGACAGCAGCAATGGGCAGAGGATTTGCAGGTTTAGCTGTAACACTTTATGAGCTGCTCTTGAAAAGTATGGACTCTACTTCCTGCAGACTGTAGCTCACAGGCCCCAGAGGAATAAACTAACAAGGACTCATAGGAAAAAACAAACACTTCCTATCCCCTGCTGTGCTCAATAGCAGTTGTCCCAGTAGACACCTGCCTCGGAGATGGAGAGGGGAATGGGGAAGAAGGTGATGAGCAGATTGTGGGGAGCAGTGGAATGTTCTGGAGCATATAAAATTAGGGTGTAGGTACCAATTAGAGATTATCAGCTTCCACATTCCAGATTTGGGTTTTGGGAGGAAAGCTCTGTCAGAGTTCCTGTGACCAGAAGGCCAAGAAGAACGCCAGTTTTTGAGTTGGGCACCATTAATAGCAGCAAATCTTCATTTTGTAAAAATTCTTTGCAGAGATTTGTGGCTGAACTAATTATGTAACCAGTCTTTTTAAAAAGCAGGATGTAAATTTGTATGTGGTCATACCCATGGTCATACCTGCTTATATAAGGATAGAAAAAAGCCTAGAAGGAAGTAAACCAAAAGGTTAACATTACGATTTTTCCAAAAGCAGCATTAATTGCTTTTTTTCAAAAAAAAAAAAAAAGTAAATTTCTTTATTGAGGTAGCTAAGACATTTAGATTTAAGTGCATGAAATTAAGAGCCAGGCTGCCTGGATTTAAATCCCACCCCTGCTACTTATTAGCTGTGTGATCTCGGGATAAGAAGACCCAACTCTGTATCTCAGCTCCATCTCTCTGAGATGTGCGTAATAGCAAGACATTCCTGATCCACCTGACATGCAGATTAAATGAGTGGGTCTATTTAAGATGCTTGCTATACGTACCTGGCATTTAGTAAACACTCCACAAATGTTTGATATCATCATCATCATCATCATCATCATGGTTTTAACTTAATTGGTTTTTTGGCTGCTTCTTTCATTTATTCATTCAAATATTCACTGAGCATTTTCCATGTGCCACACCCTGTGCTTGGCATTAATAGTGCAGAGATAAGAAGGTGGGGGGTCCTTGTTCTCTAGCTCATGGGAGTTCTTGAGAAACTGTTCTCCTTTTCTCTCTTTCACTTTGGGTGGGGTATTCACAGCTCCAGACTGTGCCAGATCTAGAGGTGTCATGCCCATTTTCCGAACACTACTTTCTGCTATTTCTATCCCTCACTGTTCCCTTACAATAGTACCTTCCGCTCATCGTGGCTTGTAACACGGCAGGCACCATGCCAACTGCTTTACAGACATCCTGGCATTTGGGACTTATGTGTGCCTTTCTGGGCGAGTATTCTAATTTCCATTCTACAGATGAGGAAAATACGTCTCTGTAGGGTAAAGTAATTTGGCCAAGGTCGTAGAACTCCTAACTGTGAACCCAAAGCAGGAACTATTAGTGGCTAGATGATTTTCCCTCCTACGTTTCAGTTTATGCCTATTGGGATAAGCATTTTCATTAACCTCTCCAGCATTGGCTCGTGGTAGGTTTGCTGTTGGGTTTCACATGGAACCGGATTTTGGAGGAAAGTGTGAAAGGTTGAGGACATATCTCAATCGGAGGAAAGCATTTATTCAAGCGGCTCGCAGTTGCGGTCACAGAAATATAGTCAAAATTCTCCATTAATAGAATCAAATACTTATAAATCAGAGTCCTGTGTTTTTCAAACCTTTCCCATCTTCCCAAACTCGAAAGTAATAAATGATTCAGATGAAACTCAGTGCTCTTCAAGGCATGAGGCAGAACATTCTTTCGGTGGAAGTATGTACTGGGGCTTTTTGAAGAAAAATGGCCCTCCAGACCCATCTCAAATTTAATTTGTCCCACACTGGGAGATAAATATCATCTCTTTTGTTGAAGTTTAACACTAGCCAAGCTAGTGCTTCTTGCCAATCCACCCTTCCTGTGCTTTGAAAGATTGCCGTGTGTATGTCTACCTTCTGGAACACAAAGGTTTAATGTCACAGCCTAAATGAATTATTATAGGAAACGGATCTTTCTTTTCTGGTCTGTTACAGTTGGAAGAAGGTGATGAGGAAGATCTTCCATTTGCTGCTTCATCTCTATGTATTCGGTGCAAATGTTTAACACCTGTAGAGATGTTTAACACCTGACGCCGTGTTGGTGCTATATCTTGGCCACCGTTATTGCCATGGAAATTGTTTGGCAACTATAATGCAACAAACAAAAAAGGACTTTGATTCACATGACTGATTTCACATTTTTATGCATTAAGCCTTTTTATACATTAATTATTGAGTTCATTTGTCACTGTATTTCTGCAGTCATATAAGTTCTGACAAGCAAAACATCTAAAGTGAGGTTTTTGAGTCCAGGCACACAGTTCTTTGCATTTCTCAGCCTGGTCTGAACCTCTGGGAAAATTGTGCCATAGTGGGAATTATCTTTTATTGACTCTCTCTCTCTCATAATTAATTCATTTGTACCAAGGTTCATTTTTTTGTCTATCAGTCTTGTGGATTTGGAAAATAATCAGGCATCAGCTGGTAAAACCTTGAGGTTTATATTTACAGTAGGGCTTGTTTAAAACAGATGTTTATAGTGGACTTTCAGGTGGTATGACAAGTCAGGAAGAAGATATTGTAGTTTTTTGATTTGTTAAAAATATATATTAAAGATTGAGCTCTTTCATTTATGGTGATTGAAAGTCATTCTAGTGAATTCGGTTTGCAATGTAAATATGATGCTTATAAAATAAGTAGTGATCATTGTTTCAGGTTATGGTAGGTTAAAATTCCAAAGTTTCTGGAGTCCAACTGGGTGGAGTGAGATGGGGAGGGAGAGTGCATGCTGCGTCTTGAGTATCTACCAAACTGACCCCAGGTTTCCAGCTGGAATGTCATTTTAGGAAAATGAAGACATTTCTTCTTATCTTGTTCCAGTAATGTAACTGAAGACCAAAGTCTTTCTAGCTCTAGGAGCAGGAAAGCAGGAAGAACAGAGAGAACTGGAACGAACTGGAGCCTAACTCCAAACTTCCACAGTTAATAGTTGGCAGGGCTGGGTTCAAATCCAGACAATCTGGTAGTTGAAATAAGGTATTGAGTTTAGAGAAAGTTATCTTAATTAGAATATACACCCAGGTGACATATTCATTATTGTAAATAAATTCCATACAATGCACTTTCTGGTGTTCCAGATAATGTCACAGAGACATCTAATTTCACGTAGGAAAGGTTAGGGCTTGATAGAAACTCCCGGAGCATCTAACTCAATTACTTCAACTCACAGATTTAAAAACAAGCGGGGAGGCAGAGAAGAGAAGTGATCCACAATCCCCTCCCCACCCCTGCACTGTGATAAGATGCAGAGGTGGTGGTTTTCTATCTCTCAACGCAGCAGACCTTTCTCAACTCACAATGCAACCCACAGGGGTTTCCAGAGGCCAGCACATGAAATAATTTAAGCATTAGTCTGAAGCTCAGAGTATTCTAGAATATGTATGCTACAAATATCCTTGGATGTAAAATTGGTGTCACATATTTGGGAGAATATTGAGGAGTTGATAAATGCCTCTTCATGGGATATGAGGAAGAAACATGAATTATATTTTGTCTGAAACAGCTGAGCTTCTTCACATCCAAACCTATCATTTATTCATCCATCATCCATCCATGCATCCACTTATTCATCCATCCATTCATCCCCATCATCCATCCATTCATCCACCCACATATTCTTCCATTCATCCATCCATCATCAATCCATCTGTCCATCCATTTATCCATCATCCATCCATCTCCTGAATTCTTTCCTTTCCCTCTCTCTTAACATCCAACCAATTACCAAGTTCTATGTTTTAGTTTTCACCTCTTTAACATCTTTCCCTTCTACCTTCTCACCTCCATCACCACTGCCTCCACCGACGGCCTCCAGCCTGACCCCAGGTCAGGGGAGCATCTCCTTTCCCCCTACCACCCACCATTTCCCGGCCTTCAGTCTGGCTGTGCTGCACGTGTGATCCTTTGATCAGAATCCTTCTAGACCTCCCCATAGTTTCAAGATAATACCAATTTCCTCTTTTTAGTGCAGCAGGCTCTACACAATGCTTCCCACCTGACTTTTTTATTCCCTGTCACTGTCCCTGCCTCCCACCCCCACCTCCTCCAGAACACACCTGTACACATGTGCTATCAATAAGCATTTGCTGAATGGGTGAGTGGGCAGCCACACCAATCCTTGCCCTTCCCTGAATGTGTCATTTTCTTAAAGTTTTAATAAAAATAGTGGAAGTAATACCAGAGGCTACTTACTAATATTGAGGGTTTATGTTAGGCTAGGAACTATGTGGACTATCTCATTTAATCTTCCCAATACCCATAAGGTAGGTTCTCCTATTTCCCTCTTTTTACAGATGAGGGAACTGAGATGACTAGTTAACTAGACAACTATCCAGCTGGGAAACGTGAAGCTGGATTTGACTCTCAGCCTTCTGGCTTCAGAGCCACCAGTGTTCCTAACCATCATGCTCACTAGTTCTGTCCCTTAGAACATACTTTTCCCAGTACCTGAAACTCCAAATCCCCTTTCATTAATCTGGTCCCACAAACTCTTCTCTTTTAAATCCCAGATCAAATATTACCTCTGGTGGTTCCTCTGTGTCTTCAGTCTGTTTCAGTCTGTACTAGGTCCCCCTCTCCCCAAACACCAACTATCGGTAGGCAGTAACCCCCCATGTATCGGCCAGTGTGGTCCAGTTTCCTCATTTCACAGATGAGGAAACTGAGGCTCAGAGCAGGGAAGGGATTAGCCCGTGAACACATACCGAGTAAGAAACAGTCTAAGACTAAAATCCACGTCTCCTAAAGCCCGGGCCGTTTCACCACTGCAGATGCCTTTTCCATGTTCTTACGGACTTTCATACAGCTGGCAAAATTATTCTCTCACGTAGTAGCTGTGCAGCTTTGGGCAAGATGCACACCCTCTCTGAGCCTCACTTTCCGCACTGGAATTGTACCTAATAATACTGCTGATACAAAGGTTTGTTGTGAGAATGAATGGAGAGAGCCTGTGTAAGGTGTTCGGCACAGGTGTTGGCCCACAGAGGTGTCTGCTATATCGCACAACTCCAGGGACACCAGTCCCACTGTCTTCCTCTATGACTGTTCTGTTCAATAAATAGTGCCGTTCTCCTTGCTTTGATTCTCTAAGAGATGCTTCTGATTCCCCTTTACCTCCTTGCCCACGTTTTCTTCCCCCGTGGCTTCGTGTTCCCTAGGTGAAGGCTGGAAGCCTTAGGAGAGCTATTTGGCTGTCCTCTCCTGGGTTCAGACGGGCAGCCAGGGCTGGGGAGAACAGCAGTCAAACCAGTGTTTCCACCCTCGGGTTACTCAGCCAAGCTGATCTGGACTTCCTGAGCTGTGTGTTTTCCCTGTATAGCCACTCACGGAAAAAGTAAGTGGAAATTCAGCAACCCTGAACTAATGAAAAAAATACGGTGTCAGATGACTTTCAAATTTAAAGGGCAAAATGCTACTTTGAAGAAAGGTCTCTTTATGAGGCTGTTCTTTCATTCAGAACAGCATGCGGATCCAATCATCCGGAAAGCCAGTAGGGAAGTACTGGGTGTGAGGGTGAAACCCTTAGATTTGGGGGAGTATTAAGCAATATTTGTGCTTTAGGATTAGGCAACATTATGAACCTGTATCCAAATGAGTTTGGGAATTGGAGTGGAGGGCTGTGACGATTAGCTGTCACAACAGGGAAGGCTGGATGTGGGTTCAGTCGATTTCCCACTTCCTGCTTGGGGCACATTGCACAAATTGCTTAGCTCTTCTAAGACTCAGGACACTCATCTATAAAACAGGGATATTAACAGCACTTATGTTAGAGGATGGTTCATTTGTTAATAGCTAAATATTTATCAAGCACCTATGGTATGCCTATCCTAGGTATCATCGTGAAGAATCAAATGAGAAAATGTAAGGTGAATACTTCACTCAGTGCCTGGCGTGCAGTAAAGTGCGTGATAAATGACAGCTATCTCTACTGTGTTTTCTTATTCCTAAACAGAACCATGATGTCCACTCTGCTTGTTTTGAAGGCTTTCCCTTTCCCATGGTTGATATACAGAATTTTTGTAAATTCTATATTTATCTGGTCCATGGAACTAGGACATGGGGGAAAGGAGGGAATCCAAGCACCAAAATGTTGAGCTGAGGATCACAAGATATCCAAAACTTTCAAGGGGATGAGAGAAGGATGCCTCCTAAGACACACTTACCTGGATTAGGGATGAAGGTCTCAGTGGCAGGCTGATTTCTTCCGTCTGTTAATACTGTGTTTTCTCTAAGTCGAAGGGAAGTTTTTGGAGAATTAAAAAACATTTTTAAAAGTTGTGAAATAACCTTATGCGTAGAGAAGAGTTGTAAAGATAGCACAGAGAGCTCTCCTTATACACTTTGCCCAGTTTCCACTAATGCAAATCTCTGACTGTAACCATGGTACATTTATCAGAACTTAGAAATGAACACGGGTGCAAGACTAGTAACTCAACTCGAGATCACTGGAGGAGTCTACGCAAGGAGATGACTTCCTTTAGTTTATGTTTTAAGGCGACAGCTCGGGCTCCTGTGTGGGGACAAATCAGAGTGGGCCAACACCGGCAGTGGGGGACCAGTTGGAAGGAAAGCCTTGGCTGAGGAGTAAGAGAACCATGCTGGGTGTGGGGCTGGTGATGAGGATGAGGAAATGAATGGGTTGGGGGCCCAGGTTTGGATGGGAAGCAAGGAGGGGGGTGGGGTAAAGGACAAGGTGCTTATTAAACACCTGGCCCGAGCAGTAGGATGGAGGCGAGTGACACTGACTGAGATGAGGAAGACCGCTAAGGAGACCCCAGGGCGGGAGAGCTGTAGGGGGAAAGCGAAGGTTCGGTTTTGAACATGCAGGTAATTGTGAGATCCCTTAAATTTTGTAAGCACATTCTACCTAAATATACTTTATCGTTATTACCACTGGAAGAGAGCCTCAATTAGGGGCATAGCTGAATTTAATGCTCCTTTCCAACTCTTACTTTTACCCTTTTAACTAGAAGGAAGCAATTGTATGAAATACTATTGAAAAGTCAGATCCTAGATTGGATTCCTGTTAATTGGACTCTATTAGTTGAATTCAGTTAATAGGATGGTTCTTGGCAATGGAAAAGATGCTTTAGTATGGCAAACATTTGAGACAAGAACTTTCTGGATTGCACCCTGAAAAGGGAAGTCAAACAATGACACACAGGTCACAGTCCAAGAGGCAGCACCTGGCCAGACGCCGCTTGGGGCTTTGTTTCTTATTGGCTGGAGATCTTTGGGCTCAATCTCCTTATCTGTGAAGTGGAGACAAGAAGACACCATTTTGGGCTGTTGTGATGATTATATGATCTGATACTTATGAAGTGCCTGGTGCTTGGCTATAAACGTTGGATCTTTTGTCCTCCTTTAGAAGATTTCCTTGGTTAGCAACAGCAGTCTCTTGCATTTTTAAAAACACTTTATAATTTTTAAAGTGCTTACATGCATGGTCTGATTTTCTCAGAAATCAGAATAAAATGGGAGTATTTTTATTCCCTTCAAAGTGAGGAAACTTCAGAACATAGTTAATTAAATGATCTGAATTGGCTTAATTTAGCACAGAATTAAGGGCCCTCAGCATGGGCTGATATCCTTGACCGTCACATTAACCTGCTCAGCCTCGGCCTCTAATGATCCCAACACTTCACCACCCAGGCATCTTAATGTCCTCACTGACCTTTTGCAGTGAACTCTCCCTGTTTATTTCACCATCAGTTAGCGGCTTCTCATCCACTCTGGGCAGAACTTAGTGCTGGGAGCGTCACATGCTCTGCACTCAGCCTTTATTCCAAAAAAGCTGCTCTGGGGCTGCTGTCACTGTCCCAGGGCCCTGGTGCCCTTTCCCCCTTCTGCTGGGTCTCCTCTGCCCCTCTACTGGGTCTCTGCTGGGTCTTTTCTGCCCTTCCTCCTGGACCACCGAAGGCCAAAGCTGTGCAGCTCGATCTTGCCACACATGCACACCTTGTCTTATTGCCAGCCTGAGTCCATGCTTGCCAAACTCTTCTTGTCACTGGAGCACGCATTTCCACTCATTCCCCCATCTCTCAAGCAAGGGACCTTCTTCTTAATGAAGAAGGAACTGGAGGCCATTTTATCAGAGTTCCTCAACCATCTGTTTCCCCATCATTCATTCATTATCTTCTTTATCCTCTCCCTCATTCCTTCGGCCAATTATTTACTAACCTGCCTCCCTACCTCCATTCTCTCTTTCACCCTCATTTTCTTCCTCCCACAGAGGTAAGCTGAGTCTTTAGAGCTACAGTTATTGAGAGTGACTGGGGCAGGTGGCTTGTGACTGGTATTTTCTGTGTTGGGTACATAGAGATGACTCCCCAAGGGTTGAGGTTCATTCCTCTTATTACCACCCCCACTGACCCCCACCTAGTGCAATCGTTACCTAGAGTTGACTGAGCTCCAACGATGGGGCCTCGGAAATCATCTTGTGCACTCCGTCCCATCCTAGAGACAGGAAACTTAGGCCCAGAAGGGAGAGCTGGCTCCTCGATGGCAGCCATGTGACACAGTGAAAGGTACCTGGGCTGTAGAGTCGGGCAGATGGTATGACATCCTCGCTTTGGCAGCTGCTAGCTGTGCATCGTTGAGCAAGGGACATCCTCTCTCTGAAACTCTTTTCTCATTACAAAATAAGATCATAGTACCTGCCCTGCAGAGTTATTGTAAGATTCTAAAGAATTCATGTAAAGAGCCTAGCCCATTGCCTTACAAACAGTAGTTGCTCAATAAATGGTGGCTATAATTAGCTGAGACCCAAACCTGGGAAGCCAACTTCTTAGTCCAGCCCTTTTCCATTACCCCGAGCTGATGCATCCTCACTCTATGAGGGTTAGCTCTAAGGTCTTTTCCGCACAGCCTTCCAGCATCTCCCTCTCTGATTCAATCTCACCTTTCTTTGTCACTCATGAGGCCTTCCTTCTGCCTCTTTTTTTGGCAGTCATTTCCTCCTGCCTTGTATTATACGTACGTGTGTACCCTTCCATCTCCTTTCCTAGACTACATTGCTTGAGGGCACAGCAGTGTCTACAAATTTTTGTATCTCTTTAGTGCAGTAATCCTCAAACTCTAAAGAGGATTTAAAATCCTCTTTAAAATTAAAAAAAATTAAAAATCCTCTTTACAGTTTGAGGGGAGTTTGTTAAAAATGCAAATTACTTAGTCCTACCTCTAAAGTTTCTGGTTCAATGGGAGTGGTCCATGAATGTGGATTTTTAACAAATAAAATCTGGACAACTCTAGTGTAGGGGGATTACAGAACTCTGGGAATTACAGTTTATCTACCTATGTTGTCATATACTAGGTGCTCCAGAAATCTTCATTAAGTCAATTATAATAAGGTGTACTATAGTATTTATCTATTGCTGCATAATAAACCACTCCTAAAACTCAGCTGGAGGATTTTAAGCATGTGGATGGCATAATCTAATTGAAAGTTCACTCTGGCTGGTGTATAAAGAGCAGGTGATGGAGACAAGAGGGGAGGGAGAGGAATCAACTGGCGGCTAATGCAGCCATCCAGGTGAGAGGTGATGTGAGAGAGGGTGGAGCCTCCACAGACGTAGTGGCAGTGGAGGCGGCTTAAAACGACAGAGATTTATTATTTCCCCTGGTTCTGTGGGCTGACATTCTGGGAGGTTCTGCTGGGCTCACCAGGGCTCCTCGTGTGGCTACACTCAGCGGGAGGGTTAGCTGGGGCTGGGTCAGCCCAGCCAGCTGAGCTTCTCTCTCCAGAGGCTCTTTCATCCTGGAAGAGGCTGACCTGAGCTTCCTCACACAGTGGACAGCAGCAGCTCAAGAGCCTCTTTCCACCGGCATCGATCCAGTCTCTGCCTGTGTGACATTTGCTGACCTCTCATTGGCCAAGGTAAGTCATGTGGTCAGAGGCAGTCTGGGAGGGGACCGTGAAAAAGTGTGGCTGCTGGGAGCCATGATTCATTGGTAGGGTTGCCAGATAAAACACAGGATAATCGGTTAAATTTGAATTTCAGACACATGAAGAATATATATTTTTGGTATAAGTATCTTCTGTGCAATAGTTAGGATCCTAAGACTTATTCTAAAAATTACCCTTTGTTAATTTTTGTAGTGTGTAGATGCCCCATGCAATATTTGGGGTATACTTACACACAAAGAATTCTTCTTTGTTTATCTGAAATTCAGATTTAACTGGCCATCTTGTATTTTCATTGGGTAAATCTGGCATCCCCATATTGGGGACAATTAATATAACAATCTCTCACTTGTACTATTGTCCTGTTTAACCTTTACTATAAAATTGCTGCTTTGGGCACTTTTGCTTCAGTTTATTCCAAAAATCATGGATATCCATTTCTTTGCTGCCCTCCAGGTACTAAGAAGTACCACATTGTTTCAAGTTCTTCTACTTGGTGTTTTCTTGTCTTTCTGAGGTGTGGTTTCCACTTAGCTCTGTTGTTCTCATGTGTGGTATCTTACTTCTTGAGCCCTGTGTCCTCTGGGGTAGCTTTGTGTCCGTCATCATCATCTTCTCTGGTTTTCCTGGAGCAATTCTCTTCCATTGGGGCCATACTTCCTTCTAGACACTGTCTTTTCATATTTTTTGTACCATGGATTCCTCTGAAAGTCTGGTGGAGACTATGGACCCCTTCTCAGAATAATCCTTTTAAAGGAATCAGAGAAAACCCACAGGAGTATCAAAGAATTATGTTGAAATTCAGTTATCAAAATATTTATCAAATAAACCAAACTTATGATATAGTAATGTATGTGCTTCTTTATTAATGCATTAAATAATAGGATCTAGATGAAGTTCTCCTTTGAAGAGGTAGATGAATATAAATAATATTTTCAGATATCTAAAACTGTGGTATGATATAAAGATATTTGTGATCCCTCTTGGTGACAGAGTCAAAGGCACTGAAGGAAATGCCAAATATCAGAGATAAGTCAGAATAAAGATGAATTTTTTTTATTTGCTGTCTAACTTCACAAACCCCTGAGTTCTATACACAGCTCCCCAAAGGATCTGAACAATCTGCATCAAACCTCTCTTTTCTCTGGTGCTCTTCTTCCTTCTTTAGCAGAAGCATCTCATTTCACTTTAAATTACAACTGATTAGCTACGGTTGAAAGCATTGCAAAGCAATTATGTTTCACATTAAGACTGTTTAAAAAAAATTAGTGGAAACTTTGGAGACACCATCCAAAGGATGGAATTGGGTCTCCCAAGATACTTCCTGTCCAGTTGGTCTCTTCCTATTCTTGGGATGGAGGCTTTTCAGATTAAGCTCTCAAAGGTAATGCAAAGCACAATCTGTGATTTCAGCTTGTAATTACTATTGAACCAGATTGTTCTTCTGCCTGATATGGTTATTGATTATCATAGAGCTATTTACTCAACATCATTTCCTCTGCAAGTTCTTCCCTTTCTCCGTGGAGATGACAGCACTGATCAAATGTCCTTCCAGAAGGGGTGATGGATTTGGGCTTTTCTATCCTCATCTATTCCAGTGCTGGGCTTCCCTTGGCTTCAGGATAGCTTGCTCTCCTGGTTTTACTCCTACCTCACTGGCTTCCTCACAGTCCTCTGCTGACCTGTCATCCGCTGCCTGGTTTCAAAGTGACAGACTGCCCCTGCGCTCAGTGTAGAGTTCCTTTCTCATTTGTGCTCTTCCTGGGTGATCCAATCCAAGCCTTTGTAGACCATGTATTTGGTGATAATGCAGAAATTATCTCTGAGCTTCCTCTGTTCTGGATTCTCACCCATCTGCTTATTTCAAGTGTCCAATTCAGCATTTTATGGACATCCCAAGTGTAATGTGGGATAAGCTATCACTTCTATTTTCCACCTTTGCCATTCTTCTAAATATCCTGATCTTGACCAATGTCAACACAGTTCGCACAATAGCTCAAGCCAAAACAACTAGAAGCCCTTCTCAGTTTCTCTGTTCTCAGATTAAGGGACTGCAACTGAATGTCCTGTTGGCCAACACTGCCTCCCCAGTCTGACCACTGCTTACCATCTCCACTGCCACTATGTCTGTGTGGGCTCCGTCATCGCTCATGTCACCTCTCACCTGGATGGCTGCAATAGCCTCCTAATTGCCTGTCTCCCTCTCCTCTACCCCCATGACCTACTCTTTATAGGTCAGCGAGAGGGATATTTCAATTACATTATGCCCTCCCTGTGCATAAAACACTCCAAGCACTTCCCACTGCTCTGAGAATAAAATTCCCACCCTTGGATAGTCCATGAAGTTCTACATCATCAATTCCTGCAGACCCCTTGTGCCCTAGCACTTCCCCCTTCACTTGCTGAATTCCAGCCATGACGGCTGCCTTTCTGTCTTTGAATGCCCCAAACTTTCGCCCACTCAAGGCCTTTGCACTGCTGGCCTATCTTCTTGGAACCTCACCATTTTTCTTTGCTAGTGCATCTCAACATTCAGGACTCAGCTCATATGCCACTTCCTGGGTGACGTCTTGACCTCCAAGCAGGCTTTGCAGTCACTTGACATTCCATTGTCTGGTTTGGTTTCTTCGTGGCACTAAACACTAGCTCTGGCTAAGGGAAGCAGTGGTGAATCAAGTTGTTGTTCTTTTCCATACTCACTTGTCTAAGGCTTGTCTCCTCTCTAGGATGCAAGCTCAGCAACAGCAGAGCTTTTGTGAAACATATTTGCACTTGAACCTCCAGCACCTAGAATGGTGCCTGACACATAGGAATTGCTTAATAAATATTTTTTGACCAATTTGGAGAAATGATTGGGCTACTATGTTTATACTCTGTTCTCTGGGTACTCCTGGTGACTGAACATCAGGGTCATTGTGCAGGTTAGGGATCCCGTCTCTGGCCAAGACACATAGGAGTGTTGTTGGGACCATTTGTGAGTTGGGTCCAATGCCTTGTCCTGAAATTTTGCACTTATTTATACTGTGGTCTATATACGGAGGTACCCAGTAAGAGAATTCATATACTCAGAGACCATTTATTCTTTAATAAATACTGACTTATTTATTTTCCTTTAAAATATAATATTTTTTAAAAGATTAACCTTTATTCTATGCCTTTTCTGGCTCAGAAAACTGGCCACTACTAAGGCAATATCTACCCTCATAGACTCCTCTAGAAAGAGTACAAGGAAAGCCCAATTGTTGGGTGTAGAACATACTCAGAAGAGGGCTTTTGGGAAGCAGTGGTGGATAAGGTTGGGTGAAGTTCCAAGGCAGGAGCTGGAGAAAGTCAGACACAGGGGTGGGGTGGTGGGTGGGAAACTATTCCAGGTGAAATAATTGAAGGCAGTTGAGGATAGGGTGTCTCTAGGAAACTGCAAGACATTCAGCAGGGCTGAAGTTTAGCCTGCAAGAGGGTCTGTAGTGAGAGACAGACTGGAGGGGCCAGCAGAGGCCAGAGCATGAAGGGTCTCATCTACAAAGTCAAGGAGGACGAAAGTTAATCATCAAAAATTTACAAATAGGGACAAAAAATCCAGTCATGTTTGCATTTCAGAAAGGTCACTTGTAGTTGTTGGATGATGGGTTGGGGAGGAGTGAAAATAGGGAAAATAGTGAAAATAGGGAAATTATATTTTCAAGACTAAAATTTGGGACAAAAAGTGGGAAAGAGGAATCTCTACGTCAGTTCTTGGAGTAAGAAGCAATTTGGGCTCTGTAGTAAGGACACTAAAACACTGGATACCAACCATTCTGCTCAGAGAAATATGTGTGGTCTCCAAATGCACACATCTGTGACTCATTTTTACATCCGGGGCACTACCCTGATCAAGTGCTTTCGCAGATTCTATGATTAGACCAAGAGATGGAACTGCTAAGTTTTTTGATTTTGCTCTTCCATCTTTGGTTGATCAGCTGATCCTTTAGTTCCACTGGATGAAGCTCTGTGGTCCTCAAACATTTTTACCTTACCAGCTATCTGGCTGGACCCTGAGTAACCACTGAATAATGGGGGGTTTACTGAGATTCCAGCCATTAAGCTGCCTTTGTATTATAATAGCTGGATTATGTCCTATAATTGTCCCCCAAGTTGAGACCAGGTCTGAGGCTGGATGGGGGCAGGTGTGGGTGGGTGGGAGGGGTGAAATGGGCAAGAGAAAGGAGGGAGCCCAGGCCTGGGGGCACGTCTGCTGCTTGGCAGGCGGAGGAGCAGGCTGGCCCAGCAGGCAGCTGGGGCACTTCCCTTGCTGTAATTGCCGAGTGTTCGGTGAGTGAGCCCTTCCATCACCTGGGAAGGGTTCATTCAACAAGAGACTCCAAAGGGGCAGGATAAGCGGCACCTGTGCACTTATGACAAGGAATAATCATAGATTCTATTGTTGAAAGGGACTTTTGAGATTCACCTATCTAGATAAACCCTCCTCATCTTGCTGCACTTGGAAAAAAATAAGGTGTGGGAGGCAGGAGAATGGTCAAACTCACAGAGCTATTGAGTAACAAGCTTAGACTCTGGTCTTCTCAGTTTAATTTTAGGGTGTTTCTATACCTGTCTCGAAGCAAGAAGCACTGAGACAGTGAGCGTGGGATAGGGTGTTAACTATATCCCAGGATGGTTTGAATTTGGACCTTGGCATGAATCCTGGGCATACAATGATGCATTCCCAGATCATGCTCAGATCTTTATTCAAACACAAATCAGCCCAGGCCTCCTACCTGAGTCACAGTAACATCTATCTAGTTGCTTCCTTATCATTTCTGCTTGGCTTTTTTTCACAGTCACCCTGAGCCATATGTGGTGGTCTGGCCTCAGCATCCGTTCCGAACTCCTTCTAGAGTGTCTTCCCGTACTAACAAGCTGGAAAGCTAGCAATTATATTTCCCAGATGCCCTTGCAGCTGCAGTTGCAATGAATTCAGGTTCCACAAATTATTTGCAGTACATGATGTTTGGCAGGTGAAGGCCATCTTCCCACTCCAGTAGCTGAGGTGCTGGCTTTTTCTTCGTAAGGATTCCAGGTGCTAGTCGCTGCTTCCAGAATGTGGAATGGTCATTGGAGCTGAGGTGACAGCAAGAATGGCTTCTTGGTCCTTGGGTCACAATGACAGTGGTGTATTATTGAAATCAGTGGTCCTGGTGTGGCCTCTGGATTTGCCAGCTTCTTGACTGGCATCGGCAGGTGTTGCCCTGGCAGGCACATTCTCAGACTGACTCTGAGAGGCTGTGGAGAGGAATGTGGAGTCTGTTCCTCCAGCCCTTCCAGTGGCTTTGTAAGTACCCGGGGATAGATTGTTCTCAAAAATGGCCACAATCCCAATCCTTTGCTCCTCTTTATATCCATGCCTCTTTGCAATGAGGCTTTGCAGCTCATTTCATTAAGAGGTGGAGTCTATTTTCCCACTCCTAGAATTTGGGCTGGCTTTGTAACTTGCGTTTTCCAACAGAATGAGATAAAATGGCATTGTGTTCATCTGAGCCTATACCTTAAGAGGCCTTGTATGCATTTTCTCTTTTGCGACTCTCCCAGAAGTCATGTGAGTAGCCCAAGCTAGCCTGCTAATGATGAGAACATGAGAAATGATGAGAAATAGGTGGCCCTTAGTCCTCATTACCCTCAACCATCAGCCAGTCAATGCTCAGAAGCAGAGCTGCTTAGCTAATTCACAACTGACCACGGACAGGGGTGAACCCAGCCAAGGGCTGAAGAACTGCCCATCTAAGCCCAGCTCTGATCAACAGCCCACAGAACTGTGAGCTAAGTAAATGGCTATTATAAGCCACAAAGTTTGGAATAGTTTATTATGCAGTAAGAGATAAATGAGAGAACACCTAATTCTGGGAATTAAATCCAATACTGCTTAAAATAGCTAGAGTGGTTTTTGTTGCCTGCAATTCAGCCTGACCTGACACACACATTTCCCAAGCCAAGCTCATCCATATTTCCCAAGTGAACTCTGGTTCTCTTCTGGTGTATTTCTATCTAATCTTTTGCAACTCTTTCTTCTCCTCTACCATTGTATCTGATCCACTGCCAAGGCTGTCATTTTTATTTCCAAAATATATATTGTTTCTGTCCACAGCCACTCCTGTTCACATCACTTTCATTTCTTGCTTGGATCACAATAGCCTCTGCACTGGTTTTCCTGCCTTTGTTCTTTTCCTCCTCTTATCTCTTCTCTGTAAAGCAGCTGGGTGGATACCTTAAAAATGCAGATCAAATTGTGGTACACAATCCCCTCCATGATGTGCTTCAGTAGCATCACAATGCAGCACTCTTACCCTGTCTTTCCAAGATAGACCCTCTCCCCTTGCTTTGGTTTCTAGAACTTTCTTTTTACCTTTCTATCTCAAGGCCTTTTCACATACTGTTCCTTATACTTGCAATACCCTGTCTCCCACCTTACCTGGTTACTTCCTAACCAACCTTCAGAGCCCAGCATGAAAGTCTCTTGGTCCACGAGGCCTAGAGTGCACCCCCAACACACATATTATATAAACTGAGACAGGATCAGATCCTCCCATGGTACGTTCCAACAAAACTTGGCACAACTGTAAGTAGATAATGGCTTTATCATTATTTCTATACTCTTTTTCCTCTTGAGGGCAGTGACCTTTGTTACTGTTTATTTCTAATAGTTAGCAAGGTTCAATTTGTGTAGGAGACACTCAAGAAACTTATTAAATGAAAGAATAAAATATAAGTTTGTTCTTCAGGTTGGCTGCTGTTTAGACACTTTGATGCATGTACCTGTCACCTGGGTGCTTTTTAACATGCAGATTTTTGTGTATCATCTCTATATATTTTGATTTGGTAGATCTGAGCTCATATCTGGGATTTTAGCAGGATTTTAGCAGAATCTGTGCTTTTAACAGGATTCCCAAGGAAATCTTCAGGGACCACACTTGGATGAAAGGTTCTAGAGGGAGGGTTTGAAGATATGGAAACAGTATAGGATTTCCTTGTTTTTCAGTAAGTATTAATGATAAGCACCTGCCATGCCTCTGGGTGTGTGGAAGATAGGTAAGCCATGGACCCAGACTTCAGGTATCTTATCTTTACAGGGAATTCAAGCTTTTCTGCATGAAGTATTTAGGCGATGGCCTATGACAGACTTTCAGAGCTTTCTTTTTTGGGGGTGGGAGAAAGCAAAGCTCTTAAAAGGTTAAGTTTTCACGTGAGGCTTGGGAAGACATTTGGTCTACCAGGAAGAACACCAGCTCTGGGGTCTCCGTGGTTTTGCATTCCATCTCTTCTTGAACTAACGGGGCAAGTTATTTTAAGTTATGTTTTGAGCTGCAGTACCTCCATTCATGAAATGGACATGATGAGAAGAAAATAATTCCTCTCTTACAATGTAGTATGAGTATTACAAATACTACAGGCAATACACGCGGCTCACGGGGTGGATTATAGTGAGTGCTCAGGTAGTGAATTGTATTGTTATTACTGAACGGTCAGGCAACAATCACTGCTGCTCTGTCTGCTGCAACTCCACTCTTCAATGGGAGAAGAGCTCAGATGACCATGGAAAGGCGAATTGGGTTTGAATGCTCACTCTGCTCTTTGTTGGCTGTGTGGCTTTCAGCACTTACTTTGCTTTTCAGAATCTCAGTTTGTTCAACTTTAAGGTGGGGGAAACTATCTACCACCTATTCTTATAATCTGAGTTAAATGGAAAAAAAAAAACAACTTAGGTAAAGAACCACGCATGATATCGTGAACATATTAGGTGCTCAATAAATACTTAGCAGCTTCCAGCATGGGGATTAGAGAAGAAGCACTCTTAGATAGGAAGAATCACCCACCTACTGTCTAAGAAAGGGGCTTAGGAGTTGCAGAGAGTAAAGGAAATTAATATTGACCAAAAAGATCATGTCTTTGAGAAGTTTGTGAGAATCTGGGAACTTCGTCCGTTATAATACAAGATTTTTTTTTTTTTTTGCAAGAGATATAAAATCCAATTCCAACATGCTTGAGAAAAAAGTTAAAAGAAGCATTTTACATAATCTGTATCCTATGTAATTGACCAGTTCAGGAGCGAGGATGACTTCAGTCATGGCTTGCACAGAAGCTCACATGGTTGTCAGGATGGAGCCAGACTGTTCCACCTCACGTTCTGCTTGTCGCTGTTGGGTCTATCGGCAGACTCCCCAGCAGTGGTGGCAAAGTGGTTCCTAGCAGCTTCTGGCCTTCATCCTGTTCTCTCCCTGGTCCAGGCAGAAGGAGCACTCCTCTTCCCTAACCTCTTCAGTTTAAGCCCTTGAATTCATGATGGATTGACCTGGGACATTTGTACACCTGTGAGCCTTTTGCCATGGCCAGGAGGATGGAATACCATGATGGGCACAGGCCTGGGTCATGTGCCTACCCCTGAATCTGGCATGGCTGAGGCTAGCCATAACCCACATCCCAAGAACTGAAGGTTAGCGGATGGTGGATTCCCCCAAAATGTGAGTGTTGTAGTCAGAAGGGGGAATGGATGCTAGATAACTGGAGAAAACATATTCCACTAACATTTATTTTTCTTCTTGTACTATTTTCATTCACCTCATCTATTTCCCAGTCCTGAAACTGTAGGAATAAAAACACTGTGTGCTTGTTTTCCTCCATTAAAATTGGGAGCCAGGGCTGCATCCTAATCTGAAACCAGCTCTTGGTGAGAGACAAAGTCTAAAATATAGAAGAAGCTTGGGCAGCTGCGATGAGCAACAGGACGGAAGATTAGTCCCCGGAGGCTGTCAGAGGGAGACAAGGACCCCTGGGGAGTCAGCCTGGGAGAAATGTACCTACTTGAATAGGCATGGCTCCCAGACCCTGCCTGTGCTACCCATTTCTCCCCTCCAGTTCTCACTCTCATCAGCAAGTGCCGCTCAGGGGTCAAGGCCATCTGTCCTGGCCTGAGTCCCTCCCCACGGGTCATCTGTGTGAGGACAGCCATCCTTCTCAGAGATGTGGCTGCGTCCGCTGGGTGTCATGTTAAGCTGTGCCCTGTGGGGGCCAGAACTATTAAGATAGAATCCCCCCCCCCAGGAACTGAGCAAAATACACTGACCAACCTCGACATCAGAAGCAGCAGCGGCGGGAGCCAGGTTGCAGTGACAGCAGGCTCCCTGCACTCAGCGTTTTCCTCCCAGAAAACAAGATCACTAAATGACTTTCCTCATCCTCCCTTCCTTTGTGCACCCCAGAGACCGAAGGCAGCCTTGCCAGTCGGTGCATTTGCTCCGTCTCTGTTCTCATCCATTTTTCTTCTTGTCATGGAAAAAGACTTAACAAAACACTCACATTAATAATTCTGATCTCTGTAAATGGCCAGATCCCCACGGGAGCCCCTTGGCCTCTCGGTCCGCGTTGCCTCCTCCCGGCTACCACCCTCCTCGCAATACAACATCGCTTTACGTTTGTGTCAGTCCCGAACGCGGCAATAACTTGTAGCCCTATACCTTCTGGCTCCCCGGTTATTAATCATTCCCTACCGAAAACATTACAGTGGTTTCTAACTTGGGGCTTTTGTTTCCAAAACAACCCTGCTAACTTCCTCAAAGCAGCAATTTCATCAACTTGTCAAGGAGACGGCCCCAAAGCAGAGGTCACCCATAGGTACAGCTACAATTAATTAGAAATCTGGAACGATCGTGGTCCTGGGTAAAAGCTTGCGCTTCTATTTTAGGCAACTTAAAACCCTGTAGCCCAGTGTTTCTCAACTGAGGCTGATTCCATGTCCCCTCCCAGGGACATTTTGCGATGTCTGGAAACATTTTTAGCTGTCACAGTTTGGTGGGGAGTTGCGGGGGTGCTGCTGGCATCTGGTAGGTAGAGGCCAAGGATGCTTCTCAACGTTCTCAAATGCACAGGGCAGCGCCCGCAACAGGGAGTCATCCGGTCCCACATGTCTTAGCGCCAAGGTGAAGAAAGCCTGATGTGTAGACTAAGGATGCGTCACAATTCACTCATTAATTCACTCACTTAGCACTTGACTATGAAGCACCCGCTGTGTGTCAGGCATTATTCTAATACCAGGGATTTAATTGTCACCAAAACAAGGTTTCTGTTCCCATGGAGATATTATTCTTGTGGGGCACTCTGACAATAAGTACATACATAAATAATTTAGAAAGTGATATACACCACCAACAAACAAACAACAGAGTGAGTTTGGGGTAGGACTGGGCCGCGTTACATGGGAGATCGTGGAAGGCCTCACTGAGAGTCAGCATCTGATCTGAGACGTGAAGAGTGAAAGGAAGCCAGCCTGTGAAAATCACCCATCGGTGCCTGGAAAACTGTGTAGGAGGGCAGAACAAAAGAGCTGAAAAGGCAAGGCCCAGACTGACCAGGGGCAGTGGGGTCCACACACTTGTTCTGGAAAGGGCCAGAAGGTAAATATTTGCAGCTTTGTGAACCACACAGTCTGTGTCACAACTACACGACCCTCCTGCTGTGGGGCAAAAGCAGCTGCAGATGATGTATAAATAAATGGCTGTGGCTGTGTTCCAATAAAACTTTATTTATAAAATCAGGCTGTGGGCTGTAGTTTGCTGATGCCTAATATGAGACTTTGCAGGACATGGGAGGAGGTTAGGATTTTAAGTACCTATGGACAATGTCAAGCACCTATGGACAATGTCAAGCAGGGAAGAATAGTTACATTTTTAAATGTGGTTCACAAGAATAACTACTGACTTTGTAATCTTAGGCATATTGTTTGTGTCCCCTGCCTAGGTCAGAATTTCCTCATTTTAAAAATAAGACCGGCCAGTCCCTGTCCTAGACTGATGTCAGGAGGGTGACATAGATGGAAAGAGTGAAGTACAGTTTACAAAGGTGTGTTATTGTCCCTGTTAAAAGTGTTTCCACCGGTGGAGGCCCCAAAGCCCTTCCAGGTATCTTTGCAGCCTTCTAGCACGAGAGATGGCTCTGTTTCAGAGCTAGAGGAACTTCCTGGAGCTCCAGGAGGCAAAATTACTCACTTGCGATTGCATAAGGCGTAAGCAGTTGTGTTTGGGCTCCCGCCCGCCCATCTGCGTGTTTTTCGGCTCAAATATAGACTTTGTGCCTACCGCCTTGTGGGCACCGCTTCTCCCCCGGGAAGCTCATGGAGGAGCTTTATTTTCTTTGCAAAGGATTCACCTCTCCATGAAAAAAGGTCTGTGCTTTGCTTCTCCTTGGCAAATGCATCCTGCAGTCTGGGTGGTCAGTGGCGGAATAGGGGAGAACAGGGGACTCAGAACAAGGAACAGAAAAGGGAACAGACAGGCAAGAGCTGAGTCCTCGAAGAGGGACATGTCTTCAAGGAAAGAACAGCCTCTTGGGAAGTGGTCAGTGAAGCCCTTTCTGCCTGGGAGGCTAAGCAGAGTCAGGCGCTCCCTATTTCTTAGAACAGGACTCAAAGTCCTTCCACAGCCCTGCATGCACTGTTCATCTCCCTGCCTCACCTGTTATCACTGCCCCCACCCCCATACTCACCTGGCTTTGGCTACCATGCTCTCCAAAAATGCCGCACACACTCTCTTTTTTGGGATTTTGCATGAGCTGCTTCCTTTGTCTTAATTACCTCTCCTCCACCCTTTTCTTTGCTTATCCAGTGACTTCACAGAAGTCTCTGCATCAAGGTCATATCCTCAAAGTGGACTTGGTGGACCAGCTTATTTAATATCCAGCCACACTCCACCCATCACTCTCCCTTTATTCTGCTTTGTTTATTTTTTTATAGCATATCACATATTCCTACATGATATTGCATTTTATGTTTATGTGTTCATCTGTTTACTGTCTGTCTGCCCCATTAGAATATAAGATACATGAAGGCAGAGATTCATCACAGGCATGGCTACATTCCTAACTCCTTCTAAGTGCATTGTGCATCGTAGGAAATTAATGCATTTGTGTTGAATGATTGAGAGACCTTAGTCAGAAAGGGACAGATGCTAGGTTCTGCCAGGCAGATGGTTATTAGTAAGTCAGTCTGGCAGGAGTTGAGCTCTCTGGCAGGCAGCTGGAACCCAGCAGTATAAGATCTGGGTGCATATAATATGCAGGTTATATTAGAGTAACACTAGCATTAAAACAAATAAACTCCCATATTTCAGTGACTTCAGACAGTCTTTATTTTTTACTTGTATAACAGTCCATTGTGGATTTTTCCCATGAGTGGGAGAGTTTCCTCCAGGGAGTGATTCAGGAACCCAGGCTCCTTTAGTTTTGTGATGCTGCCATCCCTAAGGACTGTGAATTCCTCTGCTGCCAGGTGGCAGATGGGGGAAGAAAGGATGGAAATAGTACATCCACTTCTCACCCACCTTGGTTCAGGGAGACCCTTACACTTCCTCTTCATTCCATTAGGTGAGAACTGGTCACATGCACCCACCTAGCTGCAAAGGAGTCAGGAAGCATTGTTTCTCACTGGGTAACTGCTTCCCAACAATAGCCTTATACTAAGAAATGCTCTGTACTCTACCACAAATGTTGATGGATATTTAGCTATTTGTAGAAGATAGTCCTAGCTCTTTCATTTTCTTTCCTCTATCGTATATTGACAACCTTGCCTTCACACTAGTTACTACAAACATCCTGTAGACATAGTCATATTTCTGACCCTAAAACCATTTCTCTGAACTCCAAGCCATTTCAAGCTACTGACATAGCCACCCTCTTCCCTTCACTATTGCCAAACTTCTTGAAAGGATTCTTTATTGATTTACTTTTATCACATATTACTTATTCCTTAGCTTACTGAAACAGGTCTGACTCAAAAAAGTCAGCAGACAAAAACAGACACTAGAGAAAAGAATCTTTATTCAATAAATGGTGCTGGGAAAATTGGATAGCCACATGTAGAAGACTGAAACAGGATCCGCACCTTTCTCCTTTCACAAAAATCAACTCACAGTGGATAATAGACTTAAACCTAAGGCATAAAACTATAAGAATTCTAGAAGAAAATGTTGAAAAAACTCTTAGAGACGTTGGCCTAGGCAAAGAATTTATGAAGAAGACCCCAAAGGCAATCACAGCAACAACAAAAATAAATAAATGGGACCTGATCAAATTAAAAAGCTTCTGCACAGCCAAGGAGAAACTATCATAAGAGCAAACAGACAACCTAGATAATGGGAGAAAATATTCACATGCTATATATCTGATAAAGGGGTGATAACTAGAATCTGTATAGAACCCGGGAAAATCAGCAAGAAAAAATCAAACAACCCTATCAAAAAGTGGGCAAAGGACATGAACAGAAACTTTTCAAAAGAAGATAGACTAATGGCCAACAAACATATGAAAAAATGCTCAACATCTCTAATCATCAGGGAAATGTAAATCAAAACCACAACGAGATATCATTTAACTCCAGTGAGAATGGTCTTTATCTAAAAGTCCCAAAACAATAAATGTTGGCATGGATGCAGAGAGATAGGAACACTCATACACTGTTGGTGGGACTGCAAACTAGCATAACCTTTGTGAAAAGTAATATGAAGATACCTCAAAGAGCTACCAGTAGAAATACCATTTGATCTGGCAATCCAATTACTGGCCATCTACACAAAAGAAAAAAAAGAGTTTCTATAAAAAAGACATCTGCACTGAAATATTTATATAACAGCACAATTCACAATTGCAAAGATGTGGAAACAACCCAAGTGCCCATCAATACATGAGTGGATTAATAAAATGTGGTATATGTATACGATGGAGTTCTACTCAGCCACAAAAAAACAATGGTGATCTAGCACCTCTTGTATTATCCTGGATAGAGCTGGAGCCCATTCTACTAAGTGAAGTATCATAAGAATGGAAAAACAAACACCATATGTACTCACTACCAAATTGGTATTAACAGATCAACGCTTATGTGCACATATAGTAGTAACATTCATCGGGTGTCAGGCAGGTGGGAGGGGGCAGGAGAGGATGGTTGTGGCGCACACCAGTTGGAGGATGGACATGCTTGAAGCTCTGACTTAGGTGAGGCAAAGGCAATATATGTAACCTAAACATTTGTACCCCTATAATATGCTGAAATAAAAAATAAAAAAAATCTATTAAAAAAGTCATAATGACCAACCTTGCTTTTAATAAATCTGGTATTCTCAGCCTTAATTCTATGTGCCTTCTCTGCAAAATTTGACACTGTAGAGCACATATTCCTGCCTGGAGCTCATAGTTTTCTGAGACTCCACTTTACCAGTTCTTATCTTACCTCTCCAACTGCCCTTTCTTAATCCCCATTCTGTTTTCTACTCAATGTTGGTGTCACTTGATTTCTGTCCTTGGGTCCTCCTCTCTCCTACCTCACTGTAATTTGGGGCTGAAAAGGCCTTGCATGGCTGAAAGCTTTCTGTATTAGTTTCCCAGAGTTGCCATGACAGATCACCACCAACTGGGTGGGTTAAAATAACAGAAATTATTTTTTTATAGTTCTGGAAGCCAGATGTTCAAAATCGAGGTGTCAGTAGAGTTGGTTCCTTCTGGATACTCTGAGGGAGGACCCATGCCTCTCTCCTGGCTTCTGGCAGCTCTGGCAATTCTTGACATTCTTGGGCTTGCAAATGCATCACTGTAATCTCTGCCTCTGCCTTCATATTATTTTCCCTCTGTATTGTCTGTGTCTCAAATCTCTCTCCTTTCTCCTATAAGGATAACAATCATGGATTTAGATCCCACTCTAAGTCCAGGATGATCTAATTTTTGAGATCCATAACTTAATCGCATCTGCAAAGACTCTATTTCCACAAAAGATCACATTGATGGGTACTGGGGGTTAGGACTTGGGCATATCCTTTTGGGGAACACTATTCAACTCATTATACCCCTTATAGCTGTCCCTCTGACACCAGCTTCTCTCTCGGGCCCCAGACCCTCATTTCTAATTTCTTACCATGTGTCTCCAACCACAGAATGAGAAGAACCTTACACACATGTCCAACCTGGCATTTAGAATTTTTCTGCTTAATTCTAATCATTCTTGATTTTGTCTCATGGGGGATGCCTCGCCATCTGTCCACTCTTACAAGCAAGGAGCATGAGACTCTTCCTGCATTCTTTCCTCTCTTACTCCCACCTCCTTCAGGCACCAAGTCGTGCTGATTCATCTGGGAAACATCCCCGAAACTCCTCCATTTCCAGCATCTTCAGCTTGGTGCGGCTCGCAGTGTTTTTCACCACTGGTTTGCCCATGGCTTCTTCACTAGCTTCCTTCTCTCCTTCCTTGAGTTTATCTTTAAAACTGCTAAAAGAGTTTTCCTCTGAAAGACTATGAATCTGATCATGGTAGAGGTCCATAATGCTTTATCTAAAACTTTGAGTGTTCCAAAAATGCAGATTCTTTTGGATTTAAGAAAAGCCAGATATAGCATAGCATGTAGGTCCAGAGCAGTGTACTCTGGGGCAGCGCCCTGTGCTCAAACACGAAAGAGCGAAACGTATGAATATTCACATGAAGACGGGCAGATAAAGACCATAAATAGCCTCCCGCAAGTTCAGGCAGTGTCTGCTGCCAAATCACTTTGTGCCAAACTTATGTAAAAACCTTCAGTTGTCAGTTTTTAGAATTCCAAGAGTGTGGATAATGAATTGTGGACTTATACTTCCTTTCTTGAAACTTCTCTTGGCTTCTGATATTGTCCCTTTTAGCAGGGTTTGAAAACTGGTGTCTTGCAACTGGCCTACAGTCTACAGACATGTGTTTGGCTATCACAATATTTTTGAATATCCAAAATGGAAAGCCTTTAGGTTTCTACTCCCTCATATTATCTTAACCTATCACTGCACACATTTATATTTTCTTCCTTGTCCTTCTAGGTGTTTGACCTTGACTAGCCTGGTCTCCAAGCTTATAGCCACACACAGTGTGTCATGCAAGGTTCTATAGAGCAGAGTCCCAGGTGACTTCTCCAGGGTCACCTCTACCTGCTCCCTCATGTTTCCTCAACCTCCTTCTTTTCCTGGGCATATCATGTTATCCAGGTAAATGGAAATCTTTAGGTTATAAGGTCAAGCACCATGCATTGGCATATGCTCTTGTTTCTGCTGGAAATACGTGTTTACTATTATATTTATGGAAATAGAAATTCATTCATTCAACAAACATCTATAGAATATTTACTCACCAATCTCTAGTAATGTTCTAGGGTTATAGCAGAGAATAAGACAGACAAATCCTTGCCTTCATAGAGCAACATAATCTACCAAGCTTAGCCTGGCCAATTAATCTTACTACCATTGTATAGTTACATGTACCATTAATGTCACTTCACTTTCTTGGGTTCCTATGCGCAGTTTCCAACTCTACCAAGGCATTTGTTACACAATGTATTGCAGTTATCTGTTTACTTGACTGTGGTCCCTACAGAGCTGAGCCTTTAGATGCCATAATTAATGCCTACTAGTTCCTGTAAGCCAGTAGTCATGTCCACAACTCATTAGTAGTCATATCTCTTAGATTTGCTGTGTTTCTATATTCCCATGGCTTGCTTCTCTCTCAACTCGATTTTGGATACCCAGAGTCACCCATTGTTTGACTGTTAGGTCAATGTCACAGAGTCCTAGTATTGCAACACAATCCAGGTTTATTTCTGGTAATATCGTATGTCCAACATGGGTTAGAAGGAGGCTCCGTCTTGACAAAGGCTTCCACATTCATGGTGGCAGAAACAAAGAGATGTGGCAGTTTCTACATGGGCTCTTGAAGCTTCGACCTGGGAATGACACATGCCACATCTTGTGTTATTGTTCTCTGTTCACAGTTCTTTGGCTAAAGAAAGTCATGGATTACATGTAACTTTCAGGGTATAAGGAAGTACTGGAAGGAAGAGAACCAGAACATTTGTGAACATATCTAATGACTACCACCACAGGCACCCACCGTGAGCAGCTAGCACATGGCAGGGTTCTTCCTTCTTGGAGATCGGAGGCAAGAAGCTCTTAGCTTTAAGTCAAGGATCTTGTTTTAGAGGATCTGAGGTCTCAAGTTAGGTTATAGAGGCAGGGCTTAGGCATATGTGGGCTTATTAATAGGAGAAGAGGCTGAAACATAATTGATGGAACTGAGGTTCTAGATGGGACTTTGTTCACAAGACCAAAGTGAGATTCTTTTGGCTAGAACTAGCACACATACAGCTGAACAAAGCTATGGACCATCATTTAAATTATTTGGGTGATAACCTAGAGCTCCTTAAATTTTCTTTGACAGAGCCATAATCAATTAATTGAATGTCTGCTATGTTCCAGGCTTCACCATGGACTGTGAGGCCCATTGCAACCTGATCTCTGCCCCTCTGTTGACCTGAGTTTGTACTTTCTCTTTCCTTCCTCTTCCTTTTGCCCAACCACACCAGTAGATGTTTCTGCTTCTGAAGAAGCCATGACTCAGGGCTTTGCACATGCCGTTCCCTTGTCTGGAATGCTTTCCCTCTAATGTTTATGTGCCTGTTTCCTTCTCATAATTCAGACCTCAGCCTTTTCAGTCCATCCCATGAAATATTTCTTCCACATTCCCCTAGATCAGGGAGGTGGCCTGTTACCTGTTTCGGTAAAGAAGGTTTTATTCCTCTTTGCTTGACATATTGTCTAAGGCTGCTTTCCTACTACAATAGGAGAGTTGAGCAGTTGTAACAGAGACCATATGGCCCCAAAGCCAAAAATATTTACTTTCTGGCTCTTTACAGAACATGTTTGCTAGACCCTGCCCTGGAGTCGCCCTATAGCAATCAGCTATATTTTCTTTATTACACTAGTCTATGTTATTATTGTATTTGTTATTTCACTCTGTTCTTCCCCACGAGCATGTGAATTCCATGGGAGTGGGCACCTTGCCTCCTTCTTGCTCCCGGTTACAACCCCAAAGCATTTGAAGACATTCAATGACATATTTTGTTTGGATGACTAAATAAATAGATGCTGGGTCTACACTGTGAGCAAAATTGGTGTGGAAACCTGGGAGGGGCTCAGCCTACCAAACGTGCACCTGTTGGGGGAGGAAGGATGGGCAGTCAGAAGATGGGGGACATTTTCCATCTTTGGATTTGGGTCGCTCAGAGTAAACAGTCACTCATCTCCCACTTTTGTCACTTAAACTATGGCTTGGTCTGTTTGGTGCTGCTGCTATAACAGAAGAGCTGAGACTGGGTAATTTATAAAGAGCAGAGGTTTATTCCTTACAGCTCTGGAGGCTGTAAGATCAAGGCACCAGCAGGTTTGGTGTCTGGCGAGAGCCTGGTCTCTGCTCCCAAGATGGTGCCTTGAACACTGAGGGATATTGTTTCTCACATGGTGCAAGAACAGCAGAGCAAAGAGAGGGAGAAGGGGAGAGAGAGAGAGAGAGTGGGAGAGTGAGAGAGACAGAGAGCGAGAGAGTGTGAGAGAGAGAGAGAGAAAGTGAGAGAAAGAGAGAGAGAGTGGGAGAGTGAGCAAGAGAGAGCGAGAGAGAGAGCAAGAGTGAGAGAGAGAGAGAACGAGTAAGGGGGAGAGAGAGAGAGAGAGAGAGAGAGAGAGAGAGAGGCAAAAAAGGGCCCGAACTCACCCTTTTACAAGGAACCTACTTTGGCAAAGATGACATTGATCCACTCACTTCGCCCCCATGGCCTAATGCCCTCTCTTAGGCCCCACCTCCCAACGATGTTGCATTGGGATTAAGTTTCCAACTCATGCTTTTGGGGGACACATTCAAACCATAGCAAACCGTGGAAATAAAGTGCAAGAAATCAGTTTCATAGTGCAGACTAGGATTCGGTGGTGCGCTGCCTACCATAAGCCCTCGTAGCGATGAGGCACTCAACCTCCTCGAAGGGCTCTAGCAGCCACGAGGCAAAAAGGCATGCGATTGCTCAGGCCCCTGCCCTCCAAGACACCAAATCTGCTCCCCCCTACCCCCAAATATTTCGGCACTTCATGAAAATATTACAATTCTGAACACTCCCCTGCTGTTGTTGACTCACGTAATGCCGGACCATCCTGGGACGGGACCGCTATTGGTGGAAGCCATCATACCTTAAGTGGAGCTTTCCTGGGTACAAATGATGCTTTAAAAAAAAAAAAAAAAGCAAACCAGATTTTTCCAAATTACGTTTTGCTGGATAACTCAATAGCAATGATGTCCAGGCTCCGGCAGTGCTTCTGAAGAGGGGAAGATGAGGGTGGGGAGCAGAAGAGGCAGCCGGGCCGTGCCGGTGGGTTTCAGGACTTTAAGACAGAAGGGGGGAGGTTCTTTGCTCTTGGGCACACCTGGCCCTCTTCTTTTAATTTATGCAGCTTTCTGGGTCTGTTAAACTCGCTTCCGTCTTTCCCCATGTCTTGCATTCCTGTCTACGTGGAGGAGCGTGGTCAGAGAGGTTAGCAGGAGCAGATACAGAAACAACTTCCTGCTCGTCTCTGTAAGGCAGAGAGATTTCCAGCCAGCTCCCCCCTCCCCCAGCCCTAATTTCCTTCTCTGGCCATCTACCCCCTTTGTCTACATTTTCCCCGGCCCCGGGAGTATCTGGGAAGGGAGAACTGTAAATTATGCTGTCAAGTTGGACGGTACAAGAAAGTGTCAAGGAGATGAGAGCCAGGGGCTTCCCAGATAGCAGCCAGATGGAAATAGGTTATAAGTAAAGCATGGCGGCCACCGTTTGCGCACTGTGTCCTTGATTGTCTGCACACAGGCTGCGTGCTCTTGGAAGTCATCCAGAGGCCTGTCTACAGATTTATTTCTTTACCTTGCCCAGAATGAAATTGTCCTCTGCGTTGCACCTGCAAGCAGCCCGTTCACATTGCCTGGTCTTGCGAGCCAGTTATCTTTTTCCTTTCTGTCCAAGAAGATGAACTGTGCTGTGGACTGAACGTTTGCATTCCCCTCAAATTCATACGTTGAAGCCTTGATCCCCAGTGTGATGGTATTGGGAGGGGGGGGGCGTTGGGAGAGAATGAAGTTTAGATGAGGCCATGACGTGAAGCCCCGTGATGGGGTTGATGTCCTTATAAGAAGAGGAAGAGAGCAGAGCCCACTCTCTCCCTGCCATGTTAGGACATGGCAAGGAGGTGGCCATATGCAAGGAGACCCTCACCAGACACCGAATCTGCTGGCACCTTGATCCTGGAATCCTCAGCCTCCAGACCTGGGAGAAGTAAATGTATTGTTGGAGTTGCCCAGTCTATGGATTCTACTATGGCAGCCTGAGTGGACTAAGATAAGCTGCCAATGCAAACCGGATTGTGAGCTTCGTGACATTGAGTCTGATCTATCTTTCACACTCTCTGTCTCTGGCCCAGTGCGTGGCATGGTGTGGTCACACAATAAATATTTGTAAAATGAGTTAGCAGACAAATAAACTTTTTCAGGCAGTTGTCTGTTCCTACTACTGTGTTTTAATTGCCTGTCCCTACTCCCATCTTTTCCTCCAGATTGCTGCTCATCTTCTTTGTTTCATGTGAGCATGAACATATAAGCACGCATATGGCTGAAAATAAAAGAAAACCTGGCAGATAGTGGATGAAACCATTAAGCATTTGTTGTTTTCTTAACAAGACAAGAGATAGGTAGTGCCAGGATTGGTTCATTATCTCAACAACATCATCGAGAACCCAGGTCCTTCTCTTCCTTCTATTTTGTTATCCACTGGATACCTCCCGTGGCTCTTGTTGATTTTCATATGAATGTTTCTTTTCCTCCTACCAATGTTTTGTGATAGAGAGGAGCCTTTAGTGCACTTTTTGCAAATGGATGGCTTTGTGACATACTTGTTTAGTTTTCAATATTTTAAAATTTTTTCATTAGCTTCCAACATTTAAAATGTGGGATATTTTGCATAAGATTCTAGATTTTCGAGTTCTCTTTACAAAGCACAAAATCTGGAAATACTGCCCTGTCACAGCAAGCAGGTGCTGGTGGCATTGGCCCTTGTTCAATGGGGTCTGTGTTGTCCAGGGATCCCACCATGCCCCATTGGTTTCCCTGTCAATGTCACTCATTCATGGTACCTAAAGGAATCCCAGAAGGTATTTGAGTTCAGACCCCTACTTTATAGGTTTATTCACCCCCTTGGCCTGTGGTTTCAAGTCATCTATTAAAAAGCCCTTGCAGCTACTTCTTCCCTGGATTGTTCTAGACTACATCACCAAATCCTGAATTGTTGGGTCTTCCTAGATTACACCCATTGGCTCTAAATGAGTCTCTAACTCTCTCATCCCTTTGAATTAATTTTTTAAAAATCCTATTTAAAAAATCTGAAACAGTATTACAGTTTTTTTGTGTGTGAAATCATTAGTTAATACACTAGTGCAATAGACTCAGAAAATATAAAATATAATGCAATAGGAATCAATCATCATTTCACCACTCAGATAACCCCATTAATACTTGTGGACATATATGATGTATTGGATTTATTAGTCACTTACTATATATTAGGCTCTATTCTAAGTGCTTTATTTTATTCAATTCCCCAAACAACCTTACAAGGTAAGTATTATTCTTATCTTCATTTAACAAAAGATAAAGAAGTTTGATACCTTTGCTAAGCACACACAAGTAATACACGTTGAAGTCTTGGTTTAAATCTAAGCCGTCTGGCTCTAGGTTGCACATTTTTGAAAACTACACCACACTCCTGAGTATGTACATGCGTGCACACTTCACTTATAGTTTGCTGGAGATGGCTTGAGCCACTCCAGGAAATAGTGCGATAAGAATTCTCCTGTCAAGTTTTCAAAGAACTCACTGAAATGCCCCAAGAAAGCCCAAGATTTGGGGTAGTCCTGCTTATTGTTCTATTTCTTTTTTTTTTTTAATTTCAGAATATTACAGGGGTACAAACGTTTTCATTATACGAATTGCTTTTGTGCAGTTTGAGTCAAGGTTATAAGTGTGCCCAATTGCTATTTCCTCTTAGCTTTCTACTGGGCAGCTGGACACCTGGTCCAGTTGACTCAAGGGGTCAAGACATTGGCAAGGCATGTCTTTCTGCTTTTGGTGTTACTTATTAGTCACATAAAGCTGATTTATTATTATTATTTTTTTTTTATAAATTCCGAGGGTCATGGGAAAGAAGTCAAGGAAATGCACATTTATCTCAGAGCTATCATGTGTCTGACACTTGGCAGCCATTATCTCCCAATGCCCTGTGCAGAGGGGCATTATTATTCTCATTTTTTTTTTTCAAAGGAAGAAAGAAAATCAGAGCCACACATTCAAGGGCACACAGATAGACGTGGGAGACTAGAATTTGAATCCATGTGGGGCTAACATCAAAGTTCATTTTTTTCCTCTGCTATTCTGTACCCTGCTATATTGGGTAATGTCACTAATTATAACTGAAAAGGTAGGCATCACATGACTTTGTCAGAAGAATTATGAACTCTGATGAGAATGCTCTGTGCCCTTTCTTAAGGGCTTCATCGTGAGATATGTGTCATCCTGTAAGTTGATTGATTTATGGGTGCACTCTGTCACTGAGCTGGCCTTGACAAAGCTGGAATAAGTTCAGGTTTTGAAAGTAGAATAACTTTGAAGTATATTTCAGTGGAAACAATATAAAAGAGGAACCCTAATATTGTAAATCAGTATAAAGGAGGAAACTTATTGTATTTTTTTTTTTTTTGGTAACATTTGGAATATGGCTGCTCTGTCAACTTTTCTTTTGTGAAAAATCTGGTTTTCTTAGAAGGAGGTACCCTTGTTGTGATACCGTGTTACTGTACACAAGTATAGACCTAATCATCTTTGATTTTTAAAAAAATTCTCTCCCAGTTTGTTACAGCATCCTTATAGTACCATTTATGGATCTTCTTCTACTATGTGATAGGTAGTTTTGCAGCATATAAGGCACATAATAAATGTCTTTCAAATGAATGAATTTAGTGAGAGAATACTATGTTCCAGGAACGTGCTGGACATGAGAAGATTCCAAGATGAATAAGAGCCCAAGATGAGTACAGTGGAGGAAAAAAGTAAGGTATATGCCTTAGCTCCCTTGAGCGTATGGCTTCTCCATGCATGTCTGCCCAAGAGGCAGCATATACAGTGTCTAACTGCATAGGTTCTAGCCCCATAATGCCTGGGTTCAAATCCACCCGCCATTAGCTCTACAACCTTGGGAAAGTGATTTAACATTTATGAGCCTTAATTTCCTCTGCCTTAAGGACCTAAAAATAGTATAGTACCTACCTCATAGAGTTGTTAATTCATTGTGTCCAATGAATTAACATTGAGAACAGTTAGATTAATGCTCTCTTACAGCAAAGGCAGAATGGCATTTATTAATGAAGCAAATAGAATGGTATGTAAGTAACCTGAGTTCTAATTTTCGTCTAATCCACATTCCACCTGTACCATTATCTTTAAGTTGAAACATTTTCTAACTCACATGTTCATCCATGTGCTACCAAACATCACAAATAAGCCTCATCTTGCCCGATGGGACACATTGCCATAGATCTAATGACTGCACGGTGCACGGTGCATGGTGCACGTCCTTTGCGAAGCCCTCTTTGTTCCCCAGGCAAGATCAGCAACCCCATCCTCTGTGCTTTCACAGCACTTTGTGCCAATCTCTATTAAGTGCTAATCAGAATGCTTAGCGGTCAATCCCCAGGCTTGGCCAGTTGGCCAGCATGAGGCTGATCCTTTGGTTTGCTCTCTGCCCCTGTAAGCCCAGGCCTATCAAGATTGGAAGTAAGAAAGAATCCATCTGTTAAGACATGAGAAGAACTTAGAAAAGCTCTTTGCACAAAGTGTTCGATAACTGTCAGATATTACTATATGTGCATCCCTGTGCCCATAGGCCCATTAAGAGAACATACACAGAACGGATGCTTATCACATAGGAACATGCCCACCTGAGCTTCACAGAGCTCTGGAACAAGCACAGGGCAGAGCTAGGGAGGGTGTGTGTATGGGGTGGGTGGGGAGCGGAGGGTCATGTTCTGAAGCTGTTTCTGACACCCCATTGTTATAAGGTAGTGGGGAGAAGAGTGGCAGCTCATACACTCTGCCCAGGTGGCCAAAAGTGGGGACTGAACTGGTTGCTGCAGAAGAGAGGAAATGAGTAACTATTATCTTAGGGGTCGGGAGGAAGTCATGTTTCTGTTCATTTCAAAGGGCCTAGAAAGGGGTTTGCCAGACAAACAGTGAAAAAAATTCATTCTAGGCAGAGGCAATGACAGAGAAACAGAAGCATCTACCATCATAAAATCTTTGGTTAATTATTGACATCTTGATAGTATTTGAATGTAGCAGGTCATCTGAAGACTTTCAAGAGAAGAGGATACAGTAGGGAGTAAGGCATTAAGGTCTTTGGGGGTCCCAAGGTCCTCTATGGATTTATTCAAAAGGTTGAAAATAATTAAAAAACTCCCCATGCTCAACCACTACAACTGGGTGCATTCTGAAACAATTATTTTCAAATAGATTTTTTTTAATACTTCTGCAATAACCAGTCTGAAGAATGTGGCATTTAAAGACATAAATGTTTCTGAAATACCCCACCAGAGCAAAGTATCTGAAAATGTTTTTTAATTGTTAGAAAAAAACTATTTCTGTAAGTGCCTTGGAACAAGTTTTTTAAACACCACCCTTAAACAGACCATCTTTCCGGTCCCAAGTGGCTGAGGACGGTGGTGCTAAGTGGTTTAATAGAAATGCTGTTGTCTCTCCCTTGCATATCACGCCTCCACTTCAATGCATAATTTAATTTTTTTTTACTGGGTAAGTGCCCTAAAAGGTTGCTATAGATGTATCTCCCAACATGTGGAAGGGTGTCAGATGATCAGCCAAGCTGCCTCTGTATAACCAGCCTGGCAAAGGCTTTTGAAAATCCTTTTGCCAAAATGTGATTTAATCCATCTGATTTGAATGAGCTCCATGCACATTTACCAAAGCCATGACCTCTCCATCTGCCTCAAGCAAATACATGCCCCTAAACAGCTTCCTGTGGAATGCAAACTTTGCAAAGGGGGGTGGAAAGAGAGAGGCAAGCCATGCTCACTTTACAATGAAGGCAAAATGGGAATGTATTAGATTCCATTCTGGGCCTTGGGCGGTGTTCCTCTCTGCTGCCCACATCCATTCCAAGAAATCCTCCCTACCCCCTGCCTCCTGCCCTGGCCCTTGGCACTTGCTGAACTTGCCCTTCCTTGAATCCACATACTAATTGGGGTTGATAGGGTGCAATTTAGCTCTTGGGTATCAGTTGTCTTGAACTTCTAATTATCACTATCATTGCTACCTCCCTTGTAGGACCAGTCATACGGGAACCCTGTAATTCAGGCATCTAGAAGTGCTCATAGCTCCAGAACACAGCAAGCTCTCTCATCCCTCTGGGACTCTGCTACTGCTCCTGCTACCTGGAGTGTTCCTTCCACCCTTCTGTGTTGTTCCTGCTGCTTAGAATGCCCATTCCTTCCCCTTGTTACTAAACTATATTAGACTGCTTGGGCTGCTGTAACAAAACATCACAGACCAGGAGGTTTCAACAACAAACATTTATTTCTCACAGTTCTGGAGAATGGAAAGTCCAAGAGCAATGTGCCAAGAAATTCATTCCTGACGAGGGCTCTCTTCCTGGCTTGCAGGGGGCTGGCCATCTTCTTTCTGTGTCTTCTCCTGGAAGAGAGAGAGAGTGATCTTTCTCTCTTTTCCTCTTCATGTAAAGCCACTGATCCCATAAGGACCCACCCTCACACCTCATCCAACTCTAATTGCATCCCAAAGGTCCCATCTCCAGATACAATCATTTTGGGTTAAACCTTCGACATATGAATTTTGCAGTGACCACAATTCAGTCCATAGCATAGACCAACTCTTTCTTGTCCTTCAAAACATGATTCAGATATCAGTTCTTCCAGAATGCCTTTCCCATTTCCCTTAACATGGGTTGAGTTTCCTCTCTGCAAATTCTTCTCATCTCAGCACTATCAAACCGTACCATCACAGACCATTTGTCCTTTTCAAGAGACTGTGAGTCACTTGAGGGTGGCGGCTTGTCCAATGTCCCTGTCCCCAGTGTGCACAGTATGTAGTAAGTGGTCAATAAATGACTTAATGGAAGTAGGAGCAATTATATTTAGAAGAAATGCATAATAGATGAAATTATTTTCCACTCCTTAAATGAGTGGTCCCAGAACAGGTCATGAATGCCAACGTACACTATAGACACCATGAAAGCAGCTTTTATTAGGGCTTCCTAGTAATCAACCTCCTAATAATCCTAGTAATCCTCCTAGTAATCATCCCTCCTAGTAATCCTCCTCCTAGTAATCATCCCTCCAGGGTAGGGGATGGAAAAAGCTCTTAGGTCTATCAGAACTATGGAATAGTTCAGTGGGATCTTGACTTTTCAGCCAATGTGTTCAATTCAGTCCTTGATCATGTTAAAAAAAATTCACCAGTTTAAGTCAAAACATATTTCTGAACCCAGGAAGGCAGATCTTGGAGGTGGACTCTCTAAGAGTACCTGTCCATTGGGCAGGTAAATTGCTTCCAGGCAATTTTCTTTGTGGATGACACAAGTATGAATGTTCATCTCCTCCATTTGTAGCTGACCACTTGTTCCCCCAATTCTATACTGGAACCTATGATTCTAACATTTTTGGGGCCTCTATACTTTTATTTATTTATGTATTTATTTTAGTTTTTTAGGAGAAGGAAAGAGGATTGTATTAATTTGCTGGCAAATGAGGAGGATGGAGACTACTGTCTAAAAATTCCACTGTTCTAATAATAAGCAGAAGTGCAGAGGTTTTAAAGGGTGGGTTCTCAGCCTCAAGCAATTGCTGTTCAACTGCAGTCTATGATCCTGATTGTCCTGTCTCCATCCTATCTCTGCTGAAGACAATCCTGTGACCTCTACCTAGGACTCCCACCCTCTGCCAGACAGTTTTGTTGTAGCACAAAGATCAAAGGACATTCTCCTGACCCTCCCAACCACTGGCTGGAGGCAGGGGTGCAGATTTTAGTTCTCAAAAAGAGTGAGAAGGTTTAAAGGGACAGAAAACATTTTTACCATTTTTTTTCTAGGCCATTCCCTCTGTTACATATTCCCTGCTATCAATTTTACTCTTCCATATCTGTGGGAGGAGAGGCAGAGTAGTCATCATACTACTTCCTGCTAAATTGGGGCAGCATGTTAGATGGGAGGTTTATACTTATGTATGCCATTGCAAAGCTTTGGCAGTATATTTGTAACAACAGATTACCAGGCATAAACAGTCATAAGCAACAACTACAACAGTGAGGAATGACAAGGCCAAATGGACTGTCACCCTGTACACAATGTCTGATACAGGGCTGGGTTAGAAAAGAAACACAGGACTTCTGAGTGCAGAGCTGTCAGTTGTACCCTGTAGGTGATCCTAGAGACCAGCTTCTGGAAATTCAGAAATCACATACAGCACCAAACAAGGTTTAGGATGACAAACCCTGCAGCAAGACAGATCAACAGAAAAGGCCATAGCCCGGGGAAATCCTCACTTAGGAGTTGTCTCTGCATCCTATACAGAACAAATAATCAAAAAAAGGTTAGCAAAAATATCAACATTTTCATTTTTCCCTTCTCAAACAGATACTTTTTTAAAGCCTTGCCCCTCCACTGGGGGCTTGCTTTCTCTTCTTCCACAGGACACCTCTTTACTTTGGTATGGTGGACCCAATGTTTTACTCCTGACAATTTCAGTGAGGTGTGAGTTGTTAGAGACACTTCAAAGGGTCTCTTCTACTTCTCTGCTTCCAACCGGCACGGAGACCTGAGAGGGGCAAACCCATGTATAGTGGTTAGCACCTGTGCCGCTCACTTGACATGTTGCTGTACTCTGCTTTCTTACGGTTATATTGCCATCCTTATCTCAGGGTGCTAAGAAGGGTCTCTCGTAAACTATTTCTTCGGGGCATACCTTAAGCCTGCTTCTGAGGGCTACCCTTATCCAGAGGGGGACAAGCGGCACAACCTTATCCCACTTTCCTGCGTCAATTCCAGGATGCATGCAATTTCCACTCCAGATGTAGAGCTTTTGCTTATTTGCTGGGTTACTTCCAATTCAAAAGAGGATCCATTATGGGTCTGTATGGAACAAAAGGAGCCTACGAACATCTCCATGACCTGTGGGGTCACTGAGTTCACCACGTTCAGCTCCTGGGACAAGTGATTCACCAGGTTCCTTGAGTCTGACACATGATGCGCTCTGTGAGATTTTTCAGTTAAAAGTCGTTTGGGAAGTACGAACATTTAACCTGAGCTGTGTGTTCGGTGGAAGCCAGGAGTGAGCTGGCGCCAGGCTGGCAGGTGTGCGCCACCCCAGGGTAGAGCTGTGCCCCTTGGTGGTCAGGGCGGCTGAGTTCTTGCCTGGGTCCCGCTCGCTGGCCGGGGACTGCTGCTACTTCTGTACAATTTGGATGTAAAGCCTCAGATATCTGTCCCAGCTCTTGAATCTTTCATGGAGAGCGTGGGAATGTATTCTAGTTTTATGGGTTTGTTTTGATGAGCTGTATTTTGATATTCAAAAGAGGTTCACTTGGGGCAGAGGCTAAGAATGTTTTCAGACTGTGTTTTTCTTTAGCGTCTTCCTAATAACTTCCAATTGTTAGGGAAAAAGCTACAAAACAAATAAACCAAAAACAACCCTCGACACCCTCACTCTGACATCAACAGGATTTGGGCCTTTTTTCTTCCTATTACATACGGCATAGTATAAATTGCTGTCTGAATATATGTGCATCTAGATGTTTTCTTTGAGACGCCCAAAGCACTGCAGAAATCTCACTTCTTTGTTGTTGATAAATGGGTGTTTGTGTTATTCCTACTCACGGGATCAGAGTTCCTAAGGGCTGCAGGTCATCAATGTGGCTTTGCTCAGATTCTTTCCTTCCTTCGCTTGTTCCATGAACACACGGTTGTTGAGCCTCTGTTGTGTGCCAGGCCCTGTGCTGGGCACGGGGGTGAGGAGGAGAACAGGACAAGGGCCCTGCCTGCATGGAGTGCCCATTCCGGGCAGCTTGGGTTATCCTGATGGGTCAGGTTGTCTCCTAGTTCTCATGCTTCCAGGAAAAGCTACCTGCTATGGACTTGCCATTTGCAGTTCTAGGCCAAAAGCTACCATGTATCTAATAACACTTGGCATTTGTTGGATTGTTACAGCAAATTTTGCAAAGCCTGAGGCATCGCTTGGCTAGAAGGAATCTTCCATATACTTTTAGGTTCTTCTGGATGTGCTCTCCCTGCACCTGTACTGCACCATAGATTGCAAAGCGTCATCCAAGAGTTGAACTCCTGGAACTCCCATAATATAAGCCATACCCACTCCCATCACTACACTCCAATTCCCTGGGGCCTTTGCTGTCCTCCTAGTGTCCTAGGGAATTAGGGGCTGTGATGCTCGGTTTCTCCTTAGACAGCTTTTTCTGACCCTCGCCTGATCAGACCCCACCAGACGTCTTCCATGCCTCTTGCTCTATGTCAGTGTGTGTGTGTGTGTGAGAGAGAGAGAGAGTGAGAGAGAGACTGTAAGTTCCCCATGGGCTATGGCAGTGGTTAGCAACCCTGGTTATACATTAGAATCACCTGGGAGCTCTCACAAAGTACCATAACACCTGGACACCAGCTCAGGCCAATTGAATCAGAATCTCTGGAGAAGGAAGTCAGGGAATAGTAAAGTAATAGTTAAAAAAATTTATTTTTCAGACCAGTGCTACACAAAGTGGGGTCCACGGTCCAGCTGTGAGCATCACTTGGAAGCTTGTTAGAAATGCAAATTGATGGATTCTACCCCAGATCTGCTGATTCAGAGTCAGGGGTACGGGAGGAAGGGTGGGGAGCACTGAACTCTGGGCTAAGCTTGTGGGATACCCCAACCTGCACTTGGAATTTGAGGCAAGGGGCCAAGGTTCCTAATCACGAGCAAGGGAGTGGATTTCTTGCCGCTGGATGTCCTGTCTCATCCAGTATTCCCTAGCCATCCTTGGCTTCCTTCTTTCAGGCCCTGCTACCACAGCCAGCCATTGTACACTTGCTTACTCAAGTCTCTGTTATACCATACATTAGTTAGTTTGAATCTGCTAAACCTTTTTATAAAATCAGTTGCATGTTAAGTAATGCTACCCAAGGCCAAACTACCTCCTTCCTTCCCCCATTCCTCACCAGCTCCCAAAACAGGGAACAATCGGTGGTCTAGTTTCCCACCTAAGTATGGAAAAATAAGGAGAAAAACCAGTGTCATCATTTTTGATGGCATTATAGGCTTGTACTAGGAATGCCATTTCTTCTGTTCCAGGGAAAGAGACACTAACATCAGCTGGGACCAGCTGAGTCTCTCCAGTTGAGAGTCCCCTAAAGCTGCAGCCCCCAACCCCCATGCTGTGGACTGGTACCTGTTGGTGGCCCGTTAGGAACTGGGCCGCACAGCAGGAGGCGAGCAGAAGGCGAGCTAGCAAAGCTTCATCTGCTTGTACAGCTGCTCCCCATGGCTCGCATCACCGCCTGACTCCACCTCCCATCCCCTATCTGTGGAAAAACTGTCTTCCATGAAACCGGTCCCTGGTGTCAAAAACGTTGGGGACTGCTGCCCTAAAAGGTGGTTCAGGGGAAAGTTTGAATTTCTTCATTCCAGCTGCCATAGTGCCTGCATGAAGCAGGTTTCACAATCCACCTCCAGAGTATAGTGAATTTGTAAGACCACTATGCAGAGCAAGAACTTCCACCCAGGGAAGAGCACTTCCCTCCCCAGGCCCTCCCTGTCTCCTGCAGGCCGGCTTGCACAGGGCCTGCACAGCACTTGTCTCTTGGCATTGTGGCGGCAGCCTCAGGACGACTTGACCTTATTTCTGGTTTGGGGATTGTAATCTCTGTGGGGGGCAGGTACATGCCGCACCAGGACTTTTTAGGATCTTGGACAACACGACTCCATGGATAAAGGAGTTGCATGTTTATCCACAGTTTCAGCTGGGTGATGTAAAAAGAGCTTCTTTATTTCCCCAACCCATTCTGATGGCCCATGTGAGTCTCTGCCCCATCAGATGGGTCCGAGGCAGTACTCAAAAATCCAGTGCTTTAAACTTGTCCTTTAGATTTTATAACTAACTAATTAATTTTCAGAGTGTTTCCCTTCTGTTTCTCTGCGAGTGGGAATCTAAGTGAAAGAGAGGGAGAGTGTTTTATGTGGAGGGGAGGAGGGAAACAGGGTGTTTGAATTCATCTCAAATCCTTGGGATCTTTATTGGCAATTGTTACAGAGCGGCTGGTCAGAGCATCCCCAGGGGTGTGCCGACCCCGACACACTCTTCATCTGATGCCATCTGTCTTGTGTTTTTAATAAACATTTCATTTTTGAACAGTTTTTCATCTACAGAATTATTGCAAAGACAGTACAGACAGTTCCCATATATTGTACACTCAGTTTCTTTTGTTATTACTATCTTACGTTAGTACAGTACCTTTGTCACAATTAATATACCAATATTACACATTATTATTAACTAAAGTCCACATTTGATTCAAATTTCCTAAGTTTTTCCCTAATGTCCTATTTCTGTTCTGGGATTCCACTCAGGACATCCTATGACATTTAGTCGTCGTGTTTCCTTAGGCACCTCTTGGTTGTGACATTTTTCTCCTACTTCCCTTGTTTTTGCTGACTTTGGCAGCTAGGAGGAGTGGCTATTTTGTAGACTGTCCCTCAACTGGGATTTATCTGATGTTTTTCTCATGAGATGGGGGTTATGGGTTTTGGGGAAGACCGTCGCAGAGGGAAAGTGCCATTTTTATCATATCACATCAAAGGTGCACACTATCAACATGGCTAATCGCTGTTGACATTGACCTTGACAACGTGGGTTAATGTAATGGTTGTCAGGTTTTTCTCCAGTGTAAAGTTATTTACCACTTTTCACACCGGACTCTTTGGAAGGAAGTCGCTCTGTATAGCCCACGCTTAAGAAGTGAGAAGTTATGTTTCACCTTCTTGAGGGTGGAACATCCACAAATGCTATTTGGAATTCTGCACAGGAGATTTGTCTCTTATCCACCATTTATTTATTCATCCAGTCATTTATTTATATCAGTGTGAACTCATGATGTTTATTTTATACTTTGGGTTATAATTCAATACTATTTTATAAATGTTGCTCAAATTGATCCAGCTTTGACCATTGGGAGCTCTTCCAACTGGTTAAGTGTATTCCTTTGAACACCCTCCTCCACCACCACCACTTTGGGTTGGGTTTTTGTTCTTGTTTGTTTGGTACCATCTGTTTTTTACGGGTTGATATATGTGCTGGCGTCTGTGCTTTTGGTTATTTGCTTCTATATTCACTCTGCTCCACCCCTAGACTTCTGCTGCCAATTTCCCTTGGAAACTCTGTGTCCTCTCCCTGGAGTAGGCAGCCGTCAGTGGTCCCTTGGCCACATGTGCAGCCCAAGGGGGCCCAGAGCTCTCCTTCCATCTCATCCACCTGTCTGCTCCTAGCTCGGTTGGCACCTTTGTCTCTTTGCCACTTGAGTATGACACCGAGCTGAAGGCTGGAATTCGGGGCGGCTGACGCATCTCCCACCACATTTTTCTTCCACTCTTCCTCAAAGGAGATGTATGCATTTGTTTTCTCACCTCCCACATAGTCCTCATCTCACTCTTATCTGTCTTCACCACTCTACTGAAATATCTCCTGAGAAGGTCTCCAAAGATCTGCACATGGCTAAATCCAATGAACAGTTTCCACATTTATGTTGCTTGATCTTGCAGCAGTTGTCAGCATTGTTGACGAGACCATCCCCCTTCTTTTGGCTCGTGGGGCACACACTCGCCTGCTCTATCTCCCACCTCCCTGGAAGCTCCACCTCAGTCCTCTTACCTTCACATCCTCCCCTACCTTAGACTTCAAATGTCAGAGCTCCTCAAGGTGCAATTCGAGATCTTCTCATCTCACTTGCTCTTCCTAGGCAACCTCAGAAATGATGGTGTCGACGTTATTTGAAGCAAGGCGAAGGAAAAAAAAGAAAAGCCAACGCTTGAGAAAACTGGTGTCATGTTAAAACATTAAAAATAAACTGCAGAACCTTTCGATTCCAAATTGTCTCCACCGATACCAGCATAGAAAATAAAATTTGTTACAGGCATCTAAGTTTTGCTCCTCTAATTGCATCCATTCCTCTTTCCTTTGGCAAGAGCATCTTCTTTGGGGAACTGCTCATTGTCCCCTCTCCAGCCATGAGGCCCTGCAGGTGTCCTCGGCCCATGCTCAAATCTGACCCATCAGAATCAAATGAATAGTCTGAGACAGGGTTTATGAAGCAGTTGAAGATGATGAGACAGCCCTGGAGTTTTGCTGGAACGTTGGGGAAAAGAAGGCCTCTCCCTGCCGGAGCTGCGAAGCTCACAGGATCCAGACTGAGCTTGCTGGGAGCCATCTCGCCACTGTCACCGGCAAGCCCATGTGACGCTGAAGATGGTGGAGCTGAAGACGGAACCAAACGATGGAGAGAGATATCTGACAGTTCTCCTGGAGTGCCTTGGACTTTTACTTTGTCAATAAATTCCATTTTTTTGCTAGTTTGGGTTTTAAGCTGAGTTTCCTTAGCTTTTAAATGAAAGAGGTTCTGCCTAACTCAGGATAGGAACTGGGGAGGCTGCACAAGCAGAACGAAGGTAGAATTGCTGCCCACACAGGTGAGATCCGCGGGGGCATTGATGAGGAAGGGGGAAGGGAGTTGCTCTAAGCGAGTTGACAGACTGCCTCCCAGGTGCAAGTCGGTGATCCAGAGAAAAGATCAGGAGGGTTCGAGGAAAGAAAGAACAAACATGGGTATGTTCTGTCCCAATTTACAATAAAGTGGACCCTTGACACAGTAACACACTGAACTGAACTTTAATTCCATCGAGTCGCAGGACAAATAGCAAACAGATGGTTTATGGATTGACAGACCCACGGCTTTGCTTTTAAAATTAAGGTTGTGTGATTGGTAGATATTGAATTGCCTACGATATGATAATAACCATAATAATAATGATAATGACACTTCATGAGGACAAATTCTTTATCTATCTTACTCATAACCAGCCCCATCCCTGCACCTAGAACAGTGGCTGACACACAATAGCCGATCAATGCATATTTCTAGAATAAATTGATAACAGCTCATATTTATTGAATAATATGTGTCAGACAAAGGCATGAAAGTAAAATTTATTAAAATTACAGATAATGATTACAATAACAACACTTATGCACCAAACTCTGTGCCAGGCACCATTCTGAAGAATTTTACGTATATTACATCTATTATTCTCATAAATGCTATGGGCTGAATTGCGTCTACCCCTGAAAATTCACATGTTGAAGCCTGGACTCCCAGTATCTTAGAAGGTAACTGTATTTGGAGATTAGGCCTTTAAAGAGGTAATTACATTAAAATGAGGTCATTGGGGTGAGTCTTAACCCAATCTGACTATCATCCTTGTGAAGAGGGTATCTGGACAAAGACACACACAGAGGGAAGACCACCTGGGGACACAGGGAGAAGATGACCATCTGTAGGCCAAAGAAAGAGACCTCAGAAGCCAATTTTGCTGACATCTTGAACTCAAACTTCCAGCCTCCAGAATGATAGGGAAATAAATCTCTGTTGTTTAAGGTACCAAGTCTGTGGTACTCTGGGCAACCCTAGCAAACTAATACATTAACCCTTGCCACAAGCAGGTAGTCCAATCCCGGGGTTCATACTCCTAAGCATTGCACACACCAGTTGTATGCATAATAGCTAACGTTTATTGAGCACTTAACCAATAGCTGCTCAACGGCAAGGTGGCTGCCTAAAATATGAAACACTCTGTAGTGCCTCACATCTTTTTAAATTTCCTTCAGCATTTTGCACAAATGTTTATTGCTCACTCTTCTGCGTCTTGCTACCTGTGGACTTGTGCTCAAGTGTAGGGTGCCTGCCCTTGGTCTACAGTACCTGGTATTCCAGAAGAGACCCATTGGTTGCTAGCTGAGATCTCATAGCATCCTATGGGATCTACCATCCTTTTTCACTCAGTGTGATCACTTGGCCAACTACATGCCAGAGAGGTGTAACGCAAAGATCATTTATTCACTCAGCAAACTGACGTGTTAGGTTCTTACTATGTGCCAGACTGAGCACAGACTAAGGTTGAAGACATGACTTAGCTGGTACAGACAGGCAGCTGGGGCAGCGGTGGCGTGCAGCCCTGCCAGCCTTTTGCTGTGAAATGAAGGTGCTATTAATGTCTTCTACAGAGGGTTGTTGTGAGGATCACTAAATAGGATGGTGACGTGCTGAGCACAATGCCAGTGACTAAGATGGCCTTAACTTTCCTCTCAGCTTGACTCAACAGTAGAAAGGCTTCTTCCTGACTCCAGGTCCCTCCCTTCCCTTTTTAGAGCATTGACTTTAGAAAAATTGTAATTGCAAATGTTTTCTATGCCCCTTTGAGATGTAAATCTTTTTAAAAGCCTCTTGCTAGTTTGTAGCCCAAAAATGTCTTTCTCCAGGACGTAGGGGACATCCCTTTGACATGTGACCATCACAGAAGACAACCCCCTAACTCCAAGTCTCGGTGGGAGGCTGGGCACTTTGCTCCAAGTTGTAAAACTACTTCCTGTAAAGAAGATGCAAGAAAGAGTACTTCTTCTTTGGGTAAGGCGTATTAGCAAGCGCAGGTGGCCCATGATCCCACCCCTCTGGCTCTTAAAAACTCTTCCAACCTTTGTGCCAGAGCAGCTTGCTGAGCACAGGCTGAGTTCTGGCCTCTCTCCCTGTCACAGTAGCCTTGAACAAAGCCTTCCTTGCCTGCTTAACTTTACCCAGTGCAATTTTTGCTTTGTCACCAGGCATACTGTAAGTGCTTAATAAACATTATGCATTATTAAGCATATTATTATGCTGCACTTTCTGACCTCAAGAACCTGTCACAGTAGTCAGGTGAATAGTAGTCATGTGCGGTGGTCGAGGTGGTCATTAATAGTCAGCAAAGGTCATTAATGGTTAATCTCCTCTGGTTTCCCCTCTGTGTGCGGAGCATGTGTACATCGTGGGCACATAGAGGTGAGTGGGAAGTGATTACTGCCCTCCATGAGCTTATAGTCACAAAGACCGTCACATAAGAAGTGATCTACAGTCCTGCGTTGAGGTTTTAGCAGAGGCTGTATGATGAGCTGGGGAGCGCATGGGCGGTGACATTTCACCAAAGAGGAAGGACACAGGGTCAGTAAAGCATGTGGCACGTCGGGAAGCAGGGAGCCGTTTCATGTAGCTGGAGTTTGGGGTGTAGAATTTGGGTCAGGGTAGTGGACAGAGATGGAGCTGGAAACACGAATTAGAGCATGATTGACGAGGACATTTTAGGGCAGGCTACAGCGTTTGCAGCTGATAAGTAGGCATGTTCCACGGAAGGTTTTTAAGTGGGGAAGGGTTTGATTTAGAGAGATCAGTGCTAAGAGTGTGTAGGTTACATAGGAAGGTGCAGGGCTGAGGTCAGGAGCAGGAGGATTAGCCAGGGGCTGGTTGGGATGGTTTGGAGAAACGATGATGAGGGACTTATTAATAATAGCAGCCGTGGAGGCCGAGAGGTGGGGGTGGATGTGAGAAATACGTAAAAGATTGGCTGAGTGTAAGGTAGAGGAAGGGGTCAAACAAGCCTGGGAAATGGAGTAGTTGGTGGTGACATTAACCAGAACAGAGAACACAGGAGGACAGATCATGTTGGATGGAGGAGGGAGGGAGGTAGAGAGGCGATGAATTCAGTTTTGGACTTACTGCCTTTGCGGGCCTGGTGGTATATCAAGGTGAAGTTGACAATTAGACCTTTAAATTAAAGTCCAGAGCCCAAGAGAAAGTCTGGAGATAAAGGCCGGGTTTTTCGGTATTCAGTTGACTGCTCAAATAATAGGCATAATTGAGATTGTTGAGGAGAGTATGAAGACAATAAAAGGAAGGAGGCTAAGGATAGGGCCCGCTCGATACTGAGAATCTAACTTTACGAGTCCATGTCCCCATAATTGGAAGCATTGCTAGGGACCACTCTTCCAAAAGTAATCTACAAACTTAATTGTGATCAAAGGAGACCACGTCCTTTTCGGGAGCCCTGTTGGACTTTAAGCTCCACGAGGCCAGCCATCACATCTGCCCGGTGCATGGCACAGTGCTTGGCATGCAGTAATCCCTCCTTCTTCCTGTGTCATGCATGAATGAAAGTTCACTGTTGTTGGAGGACAGGAGACCAAAGAAGGCTTGAAGGCTGTCCTCAGAGGTTTGAAGGGCTGAGTGCACACTCCACGAGGCTTACTGGTTTGCACGATCTCAGTTATGATGCGGCTACTGCAGAGAAGGACAGTTCAGCAGTCACATTAAAGAAGAACCTTCTTAATAGTAAAAACAAAGGACTGAACAATGAATCTTGAGCTCGATGTCCTTCAGGGGTGCTCTAGAAAGGATTCTGGGAGTTCTAAGTAAGCCCCTCTGAGATCCGAATTGAGAAATAGTTTGTAGGATTAATGGGAGAGTCTTCTACATTGGAATGAAGTTCATCAGCACTGAAATACCAGGTTGGTGACTTTTTTAGCCATGTGATCTTTGGCAAATCATTCATTCCTTCCAAGGTTCACGCTCTTCATTAATAACACGGGCTTAGAATGCCCATTATAAAGGTTAGGATTAGGTTTTGCTTCTTATCGCAGAAAAGCTCAGATACCACTGACTTGAATTAAATAGATATGCATTTTTTATTTCTCCATAAATGTAGTCTGGAGGTAGGGCCTCTAGGTTACCTTTCTGCCCCATAATTCTTGTGCTTACCTCATGGTTCAAGCTACCTTTGAGCCCCCTCATCCCCTGCCATGAAGCCCACCTCTAGGTTGCCACAACTGTGGGGCTGGGGTAGACACAGTATCCTGGCTGACTCAGTTCCCTCTGCTTTATCTGACTGGCCACAGCGTAGTCTCATGGCACGGCATGACTGACTGTCAGGGTGGCGAGGTTGGGAGATATTCTCTTTGCTCCTCCTCCCCCAAGTATTAACAATTAGGATTCTTTCCCTAAATACAAATGCAAAATGGATATTGTGGCACAATTGCCAGTGTCTGCTCCTCCCCCAGTGGAGGACGAAAGAGATAATATATATCAAATGCCTGAGCATAGTAGATGCTCATTAAATAGTCATTAAATTCTTATTTTACAGTAATTTGAGAGGAGATGAAACTTCAATATGGCAATAGGGAAGGATTAGATTAGACTAGAGTTTCCCCAAGAAGACTTTCCATAAGGTAAGGTTTAAAAGAATTTTAAGTCCATTAATTGTCAATAATAGGAAGAGTATTACATAATAGGTGAGATTAGGAAGATAATTACAATTTCCATTTGTCGAGGTTATATGCCAGCCCTTGTGCTTAGTGCCTGGCCTGTGCTATCTCATCGAGTTCTCTCAATCATGAGATAAATGTTGTGTTTTGCCCTATTTGACAAAGGAAGAAATGAGACCTTGAATGGCTGACTTGCCTGTGGTCAGGTTAACTATTAAATGCTCAATCCAGGATTCACACACAAAGATGTCACACTTTGAAGCCTGTGGTTCTGTTAGGCTGTATTGCCAAATCATTCATTCATTCCTGCAAGCATCCATTCCTGTGATGCATATTTACTGAACTTCTGCTCTGTGCCAGGTGCTGTTTGGAGACTTGGGACATAGAGGTGAGCAATGCAGACAGCATGTCTGTTTCAACGAGCTTATGTGCTGGTGGAGGAAATAAGAAATAAGTAAGTGGAGCTGTAAGTGGAGAAAATAATTGGAGGCAGCAGTGAATGCCATGGATGAAACAGAGCAAATAGAAGCCTTGGCTGGGGACAGGGGTTATTCTCTACAGGCTGGTCTAGGAAGGCTTCTCTGAGCTGGGAAATGAATGGTAGGAACCAAATAAGCAATAATTTGGGGCGAGGAGACTCAGGTAGAGGAAGCAGGAAGACCCAAGGGAATGTGCCGGGCTTGTTTGAGGAAGGAAAGGAAGACAGATGTGGCAGGAGCTCGAGTTGAAGCTGGAATAAGGCTTAGGAAAGCCGGCCTGAGGGTTAAATTCCTTGGGCTGCACCTGTTGTCACAGAGCCTTAGTCATTATAGGAAAAAAAAAAGACTCAAGAGTCTTCTGATTAGATTCTTTCTGTTAGGAAGGAGGGTGCTGGAGAAATGGACCAGAAGAGTTCATTGTAATGCAAGGCACTGGTTTTCTTGTGTTTTATAGTAGTCCCCGCTTATGTGAATGCGTTCCAAGACCCCCAGCGGAAGCCTGGTACCACAGGTAGCACCAAACCCTGCACATATGTGTTTTTTCCCATATGCACATGCCTTTGACAAAGTTTAATTTATACATTAGGCACATTAAGAGGTCAGCATCAATAAATAATACTTAAGTTATTATTAGTAAAGTAAAAATTAAGTAAAATTAAGTTATTATTAGTAAAGTAAAAATTAAGTAAAACAAAGGTTACTTGAACCCAAGCACTGTGAATCCTCGACAGCCAATCTGATCACCTGGATGGCCACTAGCACGGACGGTGAGGAGACACTGGACACGGGAAAGAGTCATGTCTGGACAGGGCAGAGCAGCAGTGTGAGATTCCATCATACAACTCAGAACACACGCACTGTAACACACTGCCTGCCATACTAGAAAAAATTTTTTTTTCCCTGGGGCCATGGTGTTTTATTAAAACAAAACAATCCTTTCTAATTTATTTTTATTGTTTTCTGTGCACAAGTTATATGCAATGCAATCCACGTTTTTAGAATTAAATCATCAATATTAACTGTAACAATAAGATCATCAACAAGTAAGATTATCACGAACCAACTGCAGGGTTTTGCTTCACGAGGCCCCAGGCTCAAAAGTAGCCTGAGTTAAATACAACTCACGTGGCAGTCAACGTGTTAAAACTTATGAATTGTTTACTTCTAGAACTTTCTATTTAATATTTTCGGACCATGGTTGACCAAGGGTAACTGAAACCTCAGCCAGAACCCTCAAGGGTAACGGAAACAGAAAGCAAAACTGTGGATATCAGGGGACTACTGTATTTATGATTTTTTTTCTTTATTTTTTAGTGTTGGGTTATCATCAATGCACGTGACGAGGAGAGTCATTTTATTCCGTTTAGGAGTCCATCGGATTGCATACGGCCTCTCTGGTTCGTTAGTGAGAGAGAAGCATGAATACCGGAGAGAGGCACTAGGAGGCCTTTTCCTTTTTCCAGGTTAAGCAAGAGTTGGTGGTTGCTGGGGACCCTGCAGGAAGGAAGTGGGGGTGCGGGAAGGAAGGGGGGTGTGGGCAGTCACTGCCAACAATCGAGCACACCCAGCTTGCGAGGCCCAATGCAGGATGAAGGTGTAACTGGTCGCGGGCGGGCAGCTGCACAACCACAGCTCCTGCAGAGTTAGTGACAGCTGAGACTGTCTGGTGAGGCACCCACCAGCACACGGCCGCTCCAGCACCTGAAGTGCAGGAAATGCACGGTCAAGGTTTAGCTTGGCAGGTGGGATTTAGACACTTGGGCACTCCAGGGTCTGGAGCCCAGGACCAGCGTGTGTGGCGGGAGAGGTGAGGTGGCCCAGGAAAGGAGCCAGGGAATGTCCCTCCAAAGACCTGCATCCACACCTGCTCTGCTGCATTTCGTGTCATCTTGGGTCACGACAGTTGAAAGGTTGCAAGAGACGATTGAGAAAAAAGTGGGCGAGATTTAGGGAGGTGAGAGGTATCCATCTGGGATGCTGGAGAGGTGATGGGGCGGAGTAAGTCGGTCAGGAAGGGGAGCTGGTTTGGATGTGTTGTGTTTGGGGCCCCCGTGAGGCACATGGGTAGCATGATGAGTTTTGGAAACAAAGGAGGCATTACAAATGCAGCTTTGGGAATCTCACAGTGAAAATTACAGGTCAACAATAAAGGTTTTTGCAGTCTAGTGAGCCACAGGGGACTATTAAATCAGGTCTGGAAGGTGGTGACCTGCTAACCCACACCTCAGGCCAGCCTTGAAAATTGTCTGAACAAGGCTGCACAGGGGCGGTGCGAGCTGTCACTTTGGGGCCTGGAACGCAGCGGCGTGGAGGAGCCTGGCTGCGCCGCCATGCAGGAAAGCTGCACACTCCTCTTTGTGCAAACTCCTCTGCCACTGACCCCTTGGTCCTTTTGCAGCTGATTTTTCTTGATTGCAAAATGATGGAAGACAGACAATCAAGTCAGAGCCCAAGTACTTCATCTGCTGTTAGTTTCCTTAATTGTATTTCCTACACATTCTTTATAAATAGATTTAAGCAAGACACTATGTTCTTTAAATTGTGCATTTCTGTTGCTATGGAAACAGTTACTTTCATCCCCCCACCCCCACCCCTCAGCCTAGCCATAAAGTAGAAGTTAGCACCTGTTTTTCCAGACAGGTGAATTATCTACTAATCCTGTCGTCTAAGAAAGTGTTGATGAGTGGGTCAGGATAACCTGCTCATGGCATCTCGTTAAGAAAAGCACCAGGTGAGCCGCTGTGATTTCCAGAAGACACAGTCCATCCTCGCTAACCTTTCAAATAAACAACTCATAGATTCACAGACTGCTGGAACTGGAGAGGAAGCTCTAAAGAGATAATTCTCATAATAATAATTTTCAATCACCTTACAGTATGCATTTATTGCACTCATTGGTCTCTAAAGGAATCCTGAAGTTAAATCATTTGTTTGAAAACATTTGCTGGACATTAGTACTGAGCTGAAGCAGACACAGGTAATCACCCTGGAACATTGCATGGTTCCTGTCACATGGGAGGGCCTCAGCAAACATTTCCCTGGGAATGAATGACACTGCCCCCTCCTCTAGGCCAGCGAGGGATACAAACATTCAACTGGTTATAATGTTCTATGCCACATGCTAGGATATGGGTATACAGCAAGTGTCTCGAGAAGATACAGTGGGTCACATCTCTGCTTTCTCTATTTTTTTTTTTTTTTTGCAAGAGGTAAGGAAATTAAATGCAGAGGATTGGAAGGGAGGATGTCTGCCAACATGACATCATTATTTAGTGACAGAACAAAGTCTAGGACCCAGGTTTCCTGAATCGCAGTCTGATAGCCTTTTCCTATATCCCGTTGACTCTGAAACTGTGCTTCCTAAATGTCTCGGGCATAAGAATCACTTGGTATCATAGGCTGAAAGTGGAAAGGATGGGAACAAAGTGGCCCCTTTGTCTGGGTAGCAGAACTCCTGGGAGCTGTCGCAGGGGAGTACCGTCAGGGTGAATGTTTTCCGATTTCAGACCTATGTGTCACTCTACTGAAGGAACAGTTTTCCAGGTAAGGGAGCCTCATTGACCTAGCTGAGGTCCAGGGCTGATCGTCTTCAAAGGGCAGTTCCATGCAGGCTGCGTCCCCTGGTGCAGGCTAGTTCCCCAAACATGAAGTGGAGATGCTTTCCCCAGAAGCAGCAGGCAAGCATGCTGGGCTGTCAGGAGAAACAGACAGGTGGCTGATAACGACTCTCTCTCCAGATACATGCCCATACATCCACACCTATCAGCCAGCAATCCTATGCCTCGCCTTTTCCACTGTCACCTGCTTGGCCCAGGCCACCCATGCTCCTGTGGATAGCTGCTGTGCTTCCTGCGCTGGCTCCCTGCTTCCTAAGCTTGCCCCCTGCAGTCCGCTTTGCACACAGCATCTTGAGAGCCTTTTAAAGCTCAAAGCGGATCCTGTTGCACCTTCACCTTCACCTCACAACCCTCGCCTGGACTCCCATCATCCTTACAATTAAATCCACATGCAAAGTCTGCACTTTGCATTGTGCTTGCTACCTGCCTGCCCCCACCCTCCCACTCTCCATCCTCTTCTCCTGCCATTCTCATTATGGCTTTCTGCACTCCAGCCACACTGGCCTCCTTCCCATTTCCTGCACATGCCAAGGTGTTATCATTGCAGCATCTTTGCATTTGCTCTTCTCTCTGCCTCACAGTTGCATTGTTTATCCCCCCTGCTTTATTCAGAGCTCTGCTGCAGTTTCATCTTCTCAAAGAGAGCTTCCATTTCATGTTGCCCAAAAAAGCTACCTGCCAGCTTGGTCTTTCCCTAGGCTTTTAGCTTTATTATTTACAGAAATATATATTTGCTCAATGTTTCTTCCCTCGTTAGAATATAAGCTGCACAAGGACTTCTTTTGCAACTCAGGGGCCCAGGAAGAAGTTGGCACTAGGAGGCATCATGAAAAGAATGAATGAGCAGACATATATCTTTAACAAACACACACAGCCACATTTTTGCCTATGATTTCAGGGGATTTTCAGGCCCTCCTAAGTTTGGGGGTGCATGTGTCTTGGGTAGAAACCTCTGCTATGACATAAGTATCTTCAACCCAGAGGGAAAGGTGTCCCAATGATTCAGGAACTCCCAGCACTCTCTTCCTCCACCCCAAGCTGGCTTTTCAGAGTGGGACAATGTCATTCCATTCTCTACCCCTGGGTGACCACGCTGGAATCACAGAAGAGTTATAGTAGAAACAGTAGTAATTAACACCTATCCATGGCACATAATATAATAAATTAAATATAAGGGGCCTATAGTGTCACTTGATAAATACAAGGTCAGAACAACATTTCAATTCCAGTCAACAAACATTTATTGAGCACTCACTATGTGCCAGCCAATCTGCTAGGTGCTGGGGCAGTGGCAGCAAAGAACAATAGCACGTGCTCATGGTGCTTGCATTCAGGAGGACAGACAATAAAGCAAGACTGACTATGTTGGCTAGAATATGCATAATAAGAGAACAATAAAATCAGGAAAGGGGAATAGGAAATGTCACTGATGGAGATTTTGTAATTATAAATAAGATTTTTAGGGAAGACCTCCTTGTTAGAACAAAATGTTGAAGGAAGTGGAGGAGAATATAAAGATATCTGGGGAAGAGTGTTCCAGGAAGAGGAAATAGCACGTGCAAAGGCCCTGAGGCAGGAGTAGACTGATTAGCCACAGCCAAGAGGTACATGGGATAGAGGGAACAATGAGAGATGAGAAGGAAATATGGTCAGATCAGAAAACATATGGCCTTGGGTATCTTTGGAAGGACTTTAGCTTTTTACTTGGAGTGAAAGAATTCTTTGGAATTCCATGAGCAGAGGATTGACATGATCTGGATTGTGTTTTAACAGGGTCACATGGGCTGATGTGTGGAGAGTGAAATACAGGTAGCAAGCAGGGAAACAGGCAGACCACTAGGAAGGTCCATCATCACTAAACAAATAACACCCACCTTTATTCTCTCTCATGCCCTGGTGGGCACCCCCTCCGGTCAACATCACAGGAGCTCGGAAGGGTTCCATCACTGCGGATAAGTAACGTTTGCCGTGGGAGAGGCTGCTGATATTCCCACTAGGCATGCCCCAAACTTCCCAAACAGGAAATCAAGACCTGTGCTTGCTCCTCTGGGTGGACAGTTCCTCGGAGAGTTCTGGAAGACGTAGAATCATCCTCTGTAGGTATGGAGCTGGCAAGAAGCTAGGTGATAGGGAAAAAGATAAGAACCGGTGTTTAAATCAGAGGCCACCTCACAAGTGGAAATTAGTTAACTTCAGTCAATTGCTGACTGATTTTAGGTTATAGGACTCAAACACTCTGAGGCCCAGTCAGTTGAAACCCTGTTTCTAAAATGAGCCCGTTATGGATGGATCTGCTGTTCTATTATTAAAAAAGAAATGGATCTGTTCAGGGAGTAACATACATAACATTAAGAGCATGCTTGGTGGATGAATGTACTCATTTTCTTTTTCTTTCTTTCTTTCTTTCTTTCTTTCTTTCTTTCTTTCTTTCTTTCTTTCTTTCTCTCTTTCTCTCTTTCTCTCTTTCTCTCTTTCTCTCTTCTTTCTCTTTCTTTCTTTCTTTCTTTCTTTCTTTCTTTCTTTCTTTCTTTCTTTCTTTCTTTCTTTCTTTCTTTCTTTCTTTCTTTCTTTCTTTCTTTCTTTCTTATTTATTGCATAAGACCTAGGATTAAATTCTGGAGAAAGTCAGAGACCTGCAGAGTTTTTAATGACAAGGCATTTAGGTATCACCTGACACCTTCATTTCCTAGTCGAGAAACTGAGGCTCAGAGAGGGCCAGGCAATTGCCCAAGATAGACTAATTACTGTAGTGAACACCCTCCAAATCTGAGTGGCTCACCGCAGTAAAGTTTCATTTCTCACTGACATCACGGACCAGTGTGTGTGTCGGGGGGAAGGGCAGGGGCTCTGCTCCACAGAGTTCCTCAGGAACCCAGGCTCCTTCCACCTCTGGGCTCCTCCCTCCTATGAGTCCTCAGACACATCTCGGTTTAGCTGGGGAGAAAGGGTGGGCACCATCCCGAGGAGGTTTTTAGGGGCTAGACTTAGATATGGCACATGTTTCTGCTCACATTCCACTGGCCACAGCTGGAAAATGCTGTCCAGCCGTGTGTCCCTGGAGAAGAGAACAGGGATGCTGGTGAGCACTAGCTGTGCCCATCAGAATTGCATAGGTGGTAAATGACACTACTGGGCCAGAGAAATGCCACAGAAGACAGTAGGGGACAAGCTGAAAGCCTCTCATAGGTGTTCGATTCCGTCCTTTCTTCCCTCTTCCTCCCCTCTGTTCCTCCTTCCTACTTTCCTTTTTGGCCCTTCCTCCCTCCCTCCCTCTTTCTTTCCTTCCTGTCTGTCTTCATCTCACCTTTCCTTCTTCCCTCCCCCTCTGTGTGTCACCCCTCTTTCTTTTCAGAAATATCTAGTGATCATCTACTAGACGTCAGGGGTGTGGGGAGAGAAGCTGAAGCCAGTGTGGACCCTCGAGGCCCTGTTGGCTGGGTTTAAAGGCGAGAAAGAGACATAAGTACAGTCACATGCTGCACAATGAAGTTTAGGTCAATGAAGGGCCATGTATACTACAGTGGTCCCATAAGATTATATAGTACCTTATTTTTACCGTCCCTTTTCTATGCTTAGATACACAAGTACTTAGCATTGCTTTACGACGGCCTGCAGTATTCAGTATGGTCACGTGCTGTGCAGGTTTGTAGCCTGCACAATAGGCTGCGCTCTACAGCCTGAGTGTGCAGTAGACCGCCCCGTCTAGGTGTGCGTAAGTACTCTCTTGATGTACACCTTTGAGGTACTGATGTATTTATGCTCGCGCAATGATGAAATCACCTGACAACACATCTCTCAGAATGTATCCCTGTCATTAAGCGACAGATGACTGTACTTAGAACTGAGGTGACATGATAAATGTCACGAGCGTGGGCAGAGTGCTCTGGAGAGAGGCTGAGGTGAGCAGCAGGAGAGAACGGGTGGGATCGTGCTCCAGCATCAGGCGCTGGCTGTTCAACCTCTCTGAGCTTATTTCTGCACCTCTCAGGTGGGGGCAATGACATCCTTCCGGGGGTGGTGGGGTGGAAGGAGCATTTCTGAAGAGGCTGCTGTGGTATGTAGTTATGCTCCATGAATGTGGCTTCTCTTTCCTTTGGTCAAGAGTAGGCCGGAGATGCCCAGAGGAGGGGGAGGCCACTGCCACCTGGCGAGGCACAGCAGGCTGATGGTGCAGGTGGCATCTGAGCTGCATCCTAAAAGGTCAGCCCTTCAGTGTACTGGGATATCTGTGGGTCAGCTCCAGGCTGATTGAAAAACTCTGCATCCACAGGGCAGTGGCGTGTTAGTTTCCTGTTGCTACTCTTACAAGTTACCACTAACTCAGTGGCTTAAACACAAATTTATTGTTTTTCAATTCTGGCAGGTGGAAGTCTGAAATGGGTCTCGCTGGGCTAAAATCAAGGCATTGGCAGGACTGTGTTCCTTCTGGAAACTCTGGAAGGAGAATATGGTCCCTTCCGTTTCCAGCTTCTGGAAGCCACCTGAATGTCTTGGCCCCAAATCCGTCCTCAAAGCCAGCAGTGCAGTATTGCAATGCTCTGTCTCACTCTGCTCCTCCTGCCTTCCTCTTATAAGGACTTTCGTGATTATGTTGGCCTGTCCTGGACCATCCAGAATAATGTCATCTCTGCAGAGTCCCTTTTGCCATGCAAGGTCATATAGTCACAGGTTCTAGGATCAGGATGTGGACATCTGGGTGGGGGGCATCATTCTTTCTGCTACACATGGAGAATCTGTTTTGCATGGCGCTCTCACTCTATGAGATGCCTGTGGTGACTTGGGTTGGGGAAGAGCATTCTGTGCCTTGTTTGGTGTCTAAAGAATTTGTATCAGATAGAACTTTAACACCATGCAAGGCAACTTTGCTTCTCTGACTTCCTGGGTGCAGGGAGGGGAGAGAGAGGTCCATAGCTGATGTCTCACCACCTGCCATTTGTGCCTCCCCAAGTAGCTAACCCTGGAAATTCCATACAGTAGACTTTATTCCTTTAATTTCAGGCCTTGATTCTTCCAAAAGAATGTGTGAAAAAAAAAGAAATGGGAGGAGAAAGGACTAACATTTTTCATTCTTATGGATTGTGTGGACTTCAGTATGAATCAGTTTTTGATTATTTTTTGTTGTAGAGAAAAAAATGTAATGGAGCTAAGAAGGGAGTAGAAGGACTTTCAGTGGTTAGCTCTGTAGAAGGAGTGGAATCTATCATCCAGTGTGTGGGGGGTGGATTTGGTTCTCCAGGAGCTGGTGAACTGGAGTGTAGGATGTGACATGGGGGCTAAAGACAAAATGGTCTCTACCTACCAGTGTGGGTGGCCCTTCTAGGCTGCTTTGACCAGCGTTTCTCAGTATGCTCACATGGAATGAATACATATTTATACAGAGCTTGCCATTTGCATGTATAAGTGGCTCGTCTCATCTGTTGCTGCGTCACCATTGGCTGCCCTCTAGTGGAGAGGATCCAAACAGCTCCATCTTCAGGTCGCATCTTCAGGTTGGAAGGGATGTGGAGGAGAGGACCTGTGGAATGTTCCCCCTTCCCCCAGTGTGGTTACCCAGGCAGTGGGACCCAAGTCACCTCTCCTGCGCTCCTATCTGCCACACCTTGTGACACAGCCTTAGGGCTATATCGGTGGGAATACAGCCCTCATGATGGAGCTGGTTTTGCAGGGCTAGAGTTATGGAGAGCTGCCGGCTGGAAAAGACATTGGATTTACGACAGTATATTCTTTCATGGGCACAAAAGGGAGCCACGGGTCAGTGTAGACTTTCTGCTTCTGCTGAGTTAAACCTTAGTGTTCAATTAGGGTGAGTTAAAGCTTAGTGTTCAATTAGGGTGAGTTAAAGCTTAGTGTTCAATTGGAGTGAGTTAAACCTTAATGTTGAATTAAACCTTAGTGCTCAATGTGGGTTGAACAGGGGATGCCTTTGGGTGACCAGCACAAAGTGGCCTCAAGGAGAGAGGTTATTGCTATTTCAGCCCCAACTAAAAAAAATATGACGTAGCGGGCACTGTATTAGTTTGTTCAGGCTGCCATAACAAAATACCAGACCGGGTGGCTTAACCAACAGAAATTTATTTTCTTAAAGTTCTGGAGGCTGGAAGCCCAAGATCAAGGTGTCGGCAGGGTTGGTCTCTCTACGTCTTGCAGATGGCCACCTTCTGACTGTGTACCCACACGCCTTTCCTCTGCGGGCAGCTGTTCCTGGTCTCTCTCTTCTTACAAGGACACCAGTCGTGTTGGGCCAGAGCCCCACCGCTACGATCTCATGTAACCTCAGTTACCTCCTAAAGGCCCTATCTTCAAATATAGTCACTTTGGAGTTTAGACTTCGACATATGAATTTTGAGGATACACAGTTCAGCCCGTAAAATGGACCATGTTCCTTGGAGGAAACAAATGTAGGAAAAATACTTATTCGAAAAAAACAGCTGCTGGAGACAAACTTTATTCTAGGAAATGTCTCATGGAAACATATGCTGTCTACCAAAGAGATACTAGGAAACATGCACATCAGAAAGAATGCTCACTAAAAACCTCCACTAAAAAAATATTATCTGGGGGAAATGTTCAACGTGAAAGTATTTAGTAGGAAAAATATCCATTGAAAAAAAAATCATTGCCAAAAATGGGAATTGGTGACCCTCTGGAAAAATATCCTTTTTAGAAAAATGGCTACCAGGAAGATTTTTGCTAGGAAGAATGACCACCCAAAACATATGCACAGGGAAAAATATCTACTGGAAAAATAATCACACTTAGTATAAAAAATATTAATACCTATAGAAACATATCCTGAATGGAACAAATATCCACGGGGAAAATACACATGGGAAAATTGTATTCATCTTGAAAATGGCCTTTGACTATATACCGATTGTGGAAATCAGGAAACTACCATTTGTTTTGTGCACATCATGTGTCATGCATTCTTCTGAGAGTTTCACGTCTATTAACTTACTTTTTTCCTAATGAGAGCTCCTATGAGGTAGGTACTGTTCCGTGCTCCGTTTTACTTGTGGGGAAACTGATGCACAGAGGCGAGTTAACTTGCCCAAGTTTGCACAGGAAGTAAAGGACAGCCTTGGCTTTGAACTCAAACAGCTACTCATTCATTCAACATTTATTGAGCACCTAATATGTGCCAAGCACTGTGGTAGGCAATGAGGTCTAACACTGAATGAAACATTAATGCCAGTTTTAAGAATTAACATGAGAGACAGATTCACAAAAAGACCGTGAAACTATAGGGAAATGAGCTTTTATACATTTGCCTCTGCGTTGGAAACTGAAGCAAAATGTTTTCACCAGACTGAAGTTCCTTTGTGTGTTTCTGAAGAAAGCCACTGTCCCGAGCCTGCAGCAAACCACAGCTCCCCTGGGAATCATAGCCACTGGGAAAACATAAACACCCAGGAGAACACTCCTGGCGCTCTGGGGAAGCACAGTCCCAGGGGAAAGTATTCATCAGAACATACACCTCTCGGGGGACCTGTTTGAAACCTAGTTTGATAGGAAGGCCTCTCTCTTCTGTCCCGTCCTGGTCTGTGCTCCCGGCCACACGGGCACAGCTGAGACGGCAAGTCTTGCAATGGCCTCACCAGGGCCATGGGCTGCAGGAGCCTTGTTGCAAGGGGGAACACCGATGGAATCTGGTGGGAGTTCTGAGTTCTCTCGGTTTTCAAAACCCTTTACTTGTTTTTGGTATAACACCACCACCTGTCTGTTAGCTCTATGAGGTCCGAGTTCCCCACCTACGTAGTTCATCTCTGCATCCCCAGTGCTTAGAAAAGTTGCTGCTCAATAAATAAATATTTCCAAAAGCAGGGATGGTGACCATAGTTGTATAAGCACAGTTGTTAACTGCATGGATACTGGAGTCAGACCACCTGGCTTGAATCCCAGCTCTGCCTTTTCCTGGCTGTGCAGCTGTGGCTAACACACTTGCTAACTCTGAGTCTCAGGTTCCTCATCTGTGTAGAGGGGACAAAAATACCTTTCTCTTATGGCTGCTGGGGGGATTCGATGAAGCAATGCCTGTTGGGGACTCAGCGTAGAGCCTGACGCTTGACAGATGGTCAACAAATAGTCGGAACTGGTCCCTTCCCTCATGAAATGTATAGTCAGATGGATCATCCCCTAGCCACCAACCCTCCCAGCAAAAGTCCAAACTGGAGGCAGGGGCCCAGAAAAGCTGATTATATTGAAGCCCAGATTCTGCAACTCAAGTTTTCTTTCTTCACTGTTGTCTCTCGAGGTTAAGTGTGCTGTAGGGTTCCATCTGCTTCTGTAATAAAACATAAATTATTAAAACCATAAAATATTGATGAGCTGTTTTATAAAACAGAGGGACTTTAATGTATTGATTATGAATTGAGAAAGCCTTAATGAGTTTCAGGAGGAGAAGTAATTGGGCGATGATGGTGCATGGATTCCTTCTGTGCCCCCCAAACGGGAGGCAGTTATGAGAATAAGCTCCTCTCGTCCCATTTTGCACCCCTGTCATCTTGCATTTGTGCCATGGTACGCTTAAAACCTACGCTTCCGTGAACATTAAAAGCCAACCAAAGAGAGAGAGAGAGAGGGAGAGAGGGAGGGGAAAAAACTGCCTTGCTAAAAATCAACAAACTATTTTGGTCTTATTTAGCTCTCTGGATAGCTCTCGTAGACTCTGGGAAACTGGCGGTTGACATCGTAGCTGTTCTCATTCTCAGGGATTCATCCAACAAGCTTCACTCACTGAAGTTCAGGAAGACCTCTCTGTCCCTTTCATTTTAGAATGAAAGACCTAATTGGCAGAACTGAGCTTGTCGTAAGGCAGGCCGACACTCTCATTTTACAGATGAGGAAACCAAGGCCCACAGAGAGGAAGTACCTTGTCCAAGATCTCAACCGTTAATTGGTGTTAAGACTTGGTCTGGCACCCAGGTCCCCTGACTCTGGTGCTGGTGATTCTTCTAGTGTCACTCGTTAAAGGAGGACTTTCAGATGGAGAAAGCTGTTCCAACGCGGAGATGGCTTTTGAAGGTTGGTCTTGATGAACAGCGTGGCAACAGAGGTTGGATGGCTTCTTGACCTCTTAGAAGTCGCTCCCACCTGTCTTCCACAACTAGCCTGCTGATATTCAAAATCTCCAAGGTAGGAACTCAGGCTGGGGACTTTAGGCTCAGCCAGTAGCTGTGATTCTCAGGAATTTCCAGTGAGGGGAAGAGCCCATGCCAGCTACTGATGAAAGTGCCACTGTGTGAAATGGGAAAGATATGTGTAAGTATTAATGAGGGGCTCAGGAAAGTCAATGGAATCGCCCAGGTTTACACAGCTCATTGGTGACAGATCAAGAGCTAGAGCCATCATCTTTGGAGAACTAGATTATCATTCCCGGACCAACACCATGCTGCCTTTTAATATGGAAAATTTCACTGCAAGGGCAAGAGTAGTCGGTTTGCAATGAGACCGGCTGAGGGAAGGGATAGGGTCGCAAACCTCATTTTGCCGTCACCTATGTTAGTCTGATTGTTGCCAGGAATGTTGGCACTTCAATATCTGCAGCTAATATTTTTGAGCACTTTCTATGTGCCTGGCAACTATGCCACCACACACTTTATTCCCTTTAACTCATTTCTCTTTCATAGCAACCTTTGAAGTAGGGACTATTATCAGCCCTGTTTTGCAGAAGAAGACACAGCTGGTTAACTGAGTTACCTAGTGAAGCCAGAATTGGAGCCCAATGAGATGGACTTGGGAGCCTGTTACTCCGAATGGAGCAATAATTGTAGACACTTTTCTTCTTGTCCCAAATCTCGATGATTCATTTGATACTATTGACCTTTTGTTTCTTCTTGAAGATGTTGCTTATTTGAGCCTCCACTCTGACCACTTCTTCTTGGTCTCTTTCACTGACCCCTTTCTTACTGCCAGCCCTGTGTGGTACCCAGTGTTCTACCATGGCCCGCAGTTCTTTTTATTAGACGTGGGCTCCTTGGGTGAATTTAAGTCATTGCACGGATTTTGCATGCATTGCTTTTAATTACTCTGCAGACTCTCAATCTGCACTGCAGGCCCTGAACTCTCCCTGGTATCAGGGTAATGCTGGTCTCATAAAATGAACAGGAAAGTATTCCCTCTGTGTTTGTTTTCTGTAAGAGACTGTGTAAAATTGGTGTTATTTATTCTTTAAATGCTTGGGAGAATTTGCCAGTGAAACCATCTGGGCATAGAAGTTTCTTTTTTGGAAGGTTGTAAACACTGAATTCAATGTCTTTATTAGTTATAAGCCTGTTCAGATTATCTATTAATATTTCATCTTAAATGAGTTATAATAGTTATGAGTTTGTGGTTTTTCAAGGAATTGGTCTATTTCTTCTAATTAGTCAAATTTGTGTGAGTAGAGTTGTTCGTAATATTCCTTTTTTATCCTTTTAAAGTCTGTAGGGTCTGTAATGATATTTTCTCTTTTATTTATGATACTGGTAATTTGTGTCTTCTCTTTTTTTCACAGTCTTAGTAGAAGTTTGTCAATATTTTTTATCTTTTTAAAAAACAGTTTTTGGTTTCATTGATTTTCTTTTTTCAATTTTATCAACCTCTGTTTTTATCTTTATTTTCTTCCTTCTGCTTGAGTTGAATTTATACTGCTTTTCTTATCTTTTTTCCTAGTTTCTAAAGGTGAAAATTATTGATTTGAGACCTTTTTTTCTAGTAGAAACATTTAATACTATCATTTTCCCTCTGAGCACTGCTTTAGCCGCTGCTCACAAATTTTTATAGTTTTATTTAGTTCAAAATATAATTTTTCTTGAGAATTTCTCTTGGATCCATAGATTATTTAGAAGTTTATTGATAATATGCAATTGTATTGATTTTCCAGACTTTATGTTATTGTTTAATTCTGTTTTAGTCAAAGCACATACTTTATGTGATTTTAAGTCTTTTTAATTTGTTAAGATTTATCTTATGGCTTAGAATATGATCTATTTTGGTGAATGTTTCATATACACTTGAAAAGAATGTGTATCCTGATGTTGTTGAGTGGCACATTCTAAAATATCAATCAAATCCAGTCGTTGATGTTCTTGTTCCATTCTTTGATGTATTTTTGCTGATTTTTATCTATTAATTCTATCTATTACTTCAGGACAAGTTTTAAAATCTCAAACTACAGTTTTAGATTTGGCTAGTTTTCTTTTCATTTCTGTCAGTTTTGCTTCATGTATTTTGAAACTTGTTGGTTTGCATACACATTTCAGATTATTATTTTGTTGTTTTTGTTGAATTGGCCCTTTTCTTATGTATCATTCCTCTTTACTCCTGGTAAGTTTTCTTTGCCCTAAAGTCCATTTAGTGTAGTCACTCCAGCTTTCTTTTTATTAGTGTTTGCATGATAGGTCATTTTTCATTTTTTTTTAACCTTTAACTTATCTATAGCATTCAAAGTGAGTTTCTTATACACAGCATATAGTTGGGTCATGCATTTTTATTCATTCTGAAAAATCTGTCTTTTATTGAGTGTATTTAGACTATTTACATTGAATATAATAATTTATGTTTTGATTTAGACTTACTATGTTCTGTTTCCTTTGTTTTTCCCTATTTCTCCTTTCCTGCCCTCTTTTGGGTTATTTGAATGTTTTTAATATTCTATCTTAATCTATCTATTTAGATTTTGACTATATCTTGTTTTATAGTAATTTTAATGGTCAAAGAAGGAATAGCAATATACATACTTAACCTATCACAGTCTTCGTATAATCAATATTTCATCACTCCAAGTGAAATGTAGAAACCTTAGTTCTTTTACCACTCCACCTTTATTTTATCTTATAAATTACATCTACATTTGTTAAAAACTCCACCAGAAAAATGTTATATTTTTACTTTCAACTATAAAATACACTTTTAAAAACACAAAAGGAGACGATTGTTTATTATATTACTTTGATATTTTCTATTTCTTTTGCTCTTCATTTTTTTTATTTACTTATTTTTTTTTCCGGCATATTATGGGGGTACAGATTTTAAGGTTTCAATAAATGCCCATTTCCCCCCCTCCCCCCACAAGTCTGAGTCTCCAGCATGACCATCCCCCAGATGGTGCACATCTCACTCGTTATATATGTATATACAGGCCCCCTCCCCCCTCCTACCTGCCCAATACCCTCTTACTGTAGTACCTATGTGTCCACTTAGGTGCTGCTCAGTTAATACCAATTTGCTGGTGAGTATATGTGGTGCTTGTTTTTCCATTCTTGGGAAACTTCACTTAATAGTAGGGGTTCCAGCTCTAACCAGGAAAATATAAGATGTGCTATATCACCGTTGTTTCTTAGAGCTGAATAGTACTCCATGGTATACATATACCACATTTTATTAATCCATTCTTGGATTGATGGGCACTTGGGCTGTTTCCACAGCCTTGCGATTATGAATTGTGCTGCTATAAACATTTGAGTGCAGGTGTCTTTCTTGTAGAGTGTCATTGGATCTTTTGGGTAGATGCCCAGCAATGGGATTGCTGGGTCAAATGGTAGATTCACTTGTATCACTTTAAGGTATCTCCATATTGCTTTCCACAGAGGTTGAACTAGTTTGCAGTCCCACCAGCAGTGTAGAACTGTTCCTCTCTCTCCGCATCCACGCCAGCATTTATTGTTTGGAGACTTTTTGATAAAGGCCATTCTCACTGGAGTTAAGTGATATCTCATTGTGGTTTTGATTTGCATTTCCCTGATGATTAGAGATGTTGAGCATTTTTTCATATGTTTGTTGGCCATTCTTCT